>APFE030369648.1:0-18369 GCA_000404065.3 Pinus taeda
TTTTATTGACATATGATATTTTGTTTGGTATAATTTTGTTGAAAGTTGTTCAATTAGGTTGGGAGGCATTCATTTCATAGAGCATAATATCATGAAAGTTGTCAGCAGTTTTTACTCAGTGTCAGAAGAAGATATGGAAAACAAGAAAAATGTAGTAATTGATGATGTTACAAAACTACATCCAAAGGATCAGAAAAAAGGCCTCTAGTGGGTAAATCTAGGAAGGGTAAAAAAGTTATTTTTTAGGGTAATGAAGTTGAAACTAACAGTGAAGCATATGTTGTCGTTACTAAAGATGACATTGGAACTGAGAAGAGTTGTAAAAGACCAAAAGTAACAATGCCCAAAAATAAATTTGTTGAGAATGTTATGACGAAGAAAAGTAAAGTTGAAGATTTTTAAGTAGTCATTACCAGCAGTCAAGAACCTAGTGAAACTTCAAAAGAAAGCAGAGAAATCATTACACCAAGAGTTGATTTAGAGGATGGAATTATCAAAACAAAACAAAATGCCATTCGACAGAATTTGACAAAGAAAAACTTAATTGATGGTGGTCGTACATTTCAGCTTAATGTCAGACAAACCTATAAGCCAAGTGAAGGAAAATGTCAATATCAAGTCAGAAAGCCACACCATCTACATGTTCATAACTTGAAGACATTGATGAGGTATAATCGATATACTCGTGTGGTTAATTATGTGCTTCTTGTTGATCCAGTTCAATTTCCCAACAAAGAAGCATTTGATAAGTCAAATTTTTTTGAATACAATTATTATGTGCTTGGGGGGAACCATTCTGTAGAATCTCAAAGACAATTGATGGAGGAATATCCCAATAACCCACATTTTGAAATAATGAAATGTATCATTTATGTTGGTTTGTTGGATACAGAAGCAAAGTTAGTGGCATGGGATCATAACTCAGATAATGAATATAGGATGTCTATTATTTTCATCCAAAGGGTTAGATTTATTCATAGTGAATTTCAAGAAAAATGTGGTGGGGATAGGATAAATGTTACTGAAGATTTCCGAAGGGAATGTTGTATGGAAATAGGATATCAAATTGTAGAGAAACCGAATTTAAAAGGTGGAAAACGCAACCTTCCTAGTGATATATTCAGAGGTGTTTATAACATTTTCCAATTGGCATTTAGAATTGGAGATGTTTGGAACTTGATTGATGAGATTTTTAGCATGTGGGAAAACATTGGCATTAAAAACCAGAAGGTTAAAAAGTCTAAGCCATTGATATGTGGCGGCAGTAAATTAGGTCCTGACTTGAAGCAGCTTCCAGAAGATATGACTATCACATCTTGGAGAGCAATGCAAGGAGCGAAAGATGAAAAAAATGTCAAAACAATATGTGTGAAATCAGGGGAATTATCATTGGAGGAAATGTCCAAGGAATTTCAAAAGTAAGTTTGTTGAATTATTTTTATTTATTTCTAGATTATAATTTTCTTTTAAATAAAACATGTTGTTTTTGGTAGTATTTGTTATACATATCATTATATTGACTTTTTGTTACTTTATCTATGTAGTCACAAAGTTTACATGAAAATTCAAGAACAAATGGTTATATTGTTGAATGAAGATAGTTGGGATGATGTTGTACGCAACTATCCAGATTCAAGTTCTACATCAACATTAAAAGCCTTTTATCTTGCATTTAAAAAGGTATCCTGATTTATACATTCATTTTTATTTATCTGTGTACTATTTTTAATTTATAACTTACACATATATTTGTTTATTTTATAAAAGATGAGGAATGATGATAATGGAGTGCCAGATAGTTTCAAAACCTTTATTGAAAAAATAAAGAGCGAAAGACTGAGGAAGCAACGTATTAAGAATGTTCAACTTTATCCAACTATTAATCATTTCATTTGGAATGGATTAGACACTATTCAATATCAAGTAATACAAGGCGACTGTGAAGACATTGCTAAACTCATACCTAAAAGGGATTATGCCCTAGTCATTGCAAATATTCCCCATGGTTTCAATATTTCAAACATTGACTATGATAATGACCCTTATACTTATCAAGCTTTTAGTAAAGTGGTTGTGGGATTTGTAGAAGTCATGTCATCACCATTATGGAGATTTCTGACATTTCATTCACACACACAATTGGTGATGATATTGTCAAGCTTCAAGGGGAAAACAAATTCAAGGATTCAACTTACATGGTAAGACGTTTAAAATGTATATTTGATTAATGTTGAAAAATTTATTTATGTGCAAGTTAATTGAACTTTTACTATTTCATATTATAGGAAAAAGTCAAATCTTCTTAACAATGAAGATCAACAATTTATAAATGATTGAGTTCATTCATATTGATAGTTTGGTGAAAGATGATAACCATATGTCTATGATTTTTAATCAGGTAGACAGAAAGATTCATAGCCAAATACTGACTTATGATGCTGTTGTGAGAATATTAACATATGAAGACAAAGAAGCAAAAAGAGAGATAGTTAACATTTATCAAAAACCACAATTATTGATTAACTATCTTATAAACATTTGTTCAAATGAAGGAGATTGGGTTCTGGATTTATTTTCTGGCTCAGGTAAGTTTTATTATATGGAATTGAATTTCAATATGTTATTATTTAATTAATATGTCATTGTACTAATTTAGTTCATTATTTCTTTTGTGCTTGATAATTAGGTACAACACTAGCATGTTGCCTTCAAAAAGGAAGAAATTGCATTGCAATTGAAAAAGATCCAGTACAGTGAAATTTCATTAAGCAGAGAATTAATGCTCTTCAATTTCTTCCAGATGCAATGCAAGAAATTGGGTTGAAGAAAGGGGACTTTATTGAATCACGTGTGGCAAAAAAGGAAAAGGAACCCCAACCACCATTACATGGAATGTTTGGAAAGACATGCATTGGGAGATTTGCAGACATCAAAGATCCATTAGAAGAGGAAAATGAGCAAAAGGAAACAAAAAATATTGTGGAAGAAGACAATGATGAAACTCTAGAGGACGAAGAGTTTGAATTACATCACATTATTGATTAAATTTAAGTTATGCTTGTAAATAAAGCTTTGCAATGTTTTGACTTTGACATTTTATGAGAAGAATAAACACTCAATTAGGGTTGTTATACGTTCAATATTGGTAATATGTGATTTTTGCAGATTTTTAAGTTAATCATTATAATTTGAAAAAAAAAAGTGACTTTTTATTATTTTTTTGACATGAAATTCATAGAAAAAGCTATTATTTAACCATTTTTAGTTAAAATTATCGTATAAAATTCTGATTTTCACATGTCAATTGTCGCAAAAAATTATCAAAACGTGTAGTTTTTTAATTATATTTATGTTAAAAATGACTATTTTTATGTCAATTGTTAGAAAATATGTTTTTTAGAAACAATTATTTTTTGTGGATTGAAAAATTAAATTAACAATGTATAAATATGTTAGAATATCGAAAATTCAAAATATCAACCTTCTTCTTTAAATATGTAGGAAACAATAAAACCTCACTACTGAAAAAAAAAAAAAAAAAAAAAAAAAAAAAAAAAAAAAAAGAAAAAAGAAAAAGAAAAAGAAAGAAAGAAAGAAAGAAAGAAAGAAAAAAGAAAAAATAAAAAAAAAAAAGAAAAAAAAAAAAAAAGAAGAAGAAGAAGAAGCAAAAAAATATGAAGAAAAGACCACTTCAAAAATTATTAAGTTTACAAATAATTATTTACATTTCATACATTAGAAAATTAAAAAAGTTAAAAAAAAAACTTTTAAAAAAAGGGTCAAGTGCAGAATTACCACGTTTTTAAATCACCATAAAAATCATGACCATTATAAAACGCAATGTACAAAAAAAAAATTATAGTGCCAAAAATTAAGGTTTAAAAAACACATGCATGTTCTGCATAACCCCTTTTCAAAATCGGGTAATTTTTTTGCTATCTTTACAAAACGGGTAACAGTATGGGTTCCGATTTCAAAGTTTACATTGTTCAAGGTGAATGTTGGGCTAGACATCTTAGGGGGTGTTCAGTTTGTTTATTTTGGATAAGGAAATTGGCAAAGGAAATGACTACGGATTTGGAAAAGGAAAAATAATATTTTTGGCACATTTACTTATGAAAATATTGGAAATTAGGAGAAAACAAAGGTGAAAGGTCATAGGTTGCATGCGAGAAGGAAATTGAAGGAAAGTAATGAAAAATGAAGAAAATAGAGGCCTCATTAATGAAAAGGCTTCTAAGTATTAGTGGAAAGCTATTACTTAGTGTTAGGCTCCTAGTTAGTGTAAGCTCTTGGCTCAAGTTTTGGCTATGGTTTTGCATGGGATCAAGAAAGGAAAATAAGGTAAGAGGAAAAAAGGATCAAGAAGGCAAAGGAAGGATCAAGAAGCTACAACATGATTCATTGCAGTTGGTAATGCACCAAATGAAATGATGGAACAATGGTTCTTAGCAATTCTCAGATAACTACATGATCCCTATGTTTAATTCTATTCGTTAAACTTGTAGATTACATTCTTGCGACATGTTTGACGAAATGCTTGTCATTGCTAGTAGGGGTCTGAGTAAGGTCTTGTTTAACTTATTTCTTTCACAACATTGTTTCCCTATTCTTTTACTACTCCTAAGTTATCATTCCATTCTTTTACTTCCCCTAAGTTATCATTCCATTCCATGGTACCTCAAATAGGTACCTTAAAAGATCCCTGAATGATTTTATAAATACAGATTAAGTCTCATCAAAAATTGATTAGAGTAACGATATGCTCACAAAATCACTGTGCTAAGAAGACCAAACTAATCTAGAGTATGGAGGCAATTGACAAACACGAAAATTCAAGAGGAAGAATCTGAAGGAAAAGATACAATGAAGACATGGAACCATGATTTTGAATGTAAACAACCCACAAACAAGTAGCATGGACATGATTGGATCCACATGCATAAAATATCAGATAATAATTACCGTGAAGGCGTTAAGGAGAAATAGTTTTTCTAGAACTTGATAGTAATGTGTCATAGTATGTTTGATATCATGAAATCATGATGGTAGCTAAGAAACATATCATTGGATGAAAACCATTATGGGAACGAGGTAAAGAACCTTTCATTCTGATGATAAAAAGTACAATTATTGTATGAGGGTATAATAAGAAAACAAATTGTTCTGAGATTGGAATAGAAGTATCATCTATTAATATGCCACTGGACCTTACAGCTCAAATGTATTAAAATAATTAATTGTTGAATGAAGTGGAAGTGTTCCAATTTATGAGGGAAACATAATATACTAAAAAGGCAAGTATAAGATAGCAAAGGAGAGAGAAACCCTAAGACTAGATACAAAAGAAAATTTACATGTAACTTACATCAGTAACTTGTAAAACAGAATGACAAGGGGCCAAAATTGAAAATGCTGCAAAATGGAGCTTGGATGGCGCTAAAGAAATTTCTTTTGCAAGGTGTTCCCAAGATCGACACGATTAAGCTTTTTGGGAAAAGGTGGACAACAAAATGGCTATCTTGAATATGATAAGGAAATGAAGCTATCTTAAAATCTACTTATGAATGACTAAAATGTATATAACATTTGAAATACAGAGAAGAGTACAGTAGTGCCATCTAATAGGAGAATGCACTAGCTACAATTTCTCATGAAAAGCGAGAATTATAAATGGTGTTTGAACATACTATTGTACCTAAGAAATTATCCATTTGAAACTGATACATTTGTGGTACGAACATATAACAAAACCACATTGTGGGGTGCTTGACGATTGATATAACTATTGCGTAAGTAAAGTAGTTGACAATGATGAGTGTACAAAGATGTTGATAATCCTTATTAAGTGCAGGTCATCAATCTATGTTGGGTTGTGATGTATGTTGGTGACCCTTACTGAATATATATAAGTAATGATTGTTGTTTTTGTAATGGATATTGAAAGAATTTATATATATATGTTAGTGCATGATGATTGATGGAAACTAATTATCATAATGATTTTGGATGTAGGTCAAACCTATGTGCATTTTGATCAAAGATAATTATGCTACAGAAGCAAAGAGTAACCGAGGTTAAATGCAACATAAGTACTTCACCCAAGTGATGTTACCTGTGAGGATAATTAATCTACACATAAGGCATATTCTAGCTTATTTGGAGGTCTAATAAAACACCGAGGATGACATTTTGCTCAAGGGGGGGAGTTGTAACACCCCATGGTAAAAGCTGTAAATATTTTTTTTTACTGCAAAGGGTTTTGGAAAATTATCGGCCATGTGAAAGGCTAGACATGGATGATAAATGTTGTTTAGTTTTGTAAATAATATCTACTATGGGTAGCCCAAAAATTACGAGAAAGAGTTCTAAATCAGATTTTCTTCCGAGACAATTAGAAGAAAATTATTCCTCTCCCTAGAGATAAATAATCTCAGTTGGGGGCAAGGGAGCCAAGAGTGGAGATAGAAGAAAACCTGAGGTAACCTTAGAGACTTGGTACCTAGAGGAAGGAGGCCCAAGAGATGAGTTGAAGATGTAAGATTTGGAACTTGAGATAGGATGTTGTTAAAGGTTGTAGGATACTATGAGTTGGGGTATCCTTGACTTCGTGGATGGTCAGTGGGATCCTTAAAACATGATTGTAAGTCTGAGTTCCTAGGCTATAATGGTAAAGTGTTTATGCCTTGGGATAGATATTGTTAGGGCACTGTCAAATAAATGATCTGGGAAAAAACTGGCTTGGGGGGAGTCTTGTTGTGTAAACAAAGCACTCTTTGGTTGAGTGGAGCACAATTATTCCAGTAATATTGTGGATGGATCAAACTGGAACTTAGAGATAAGTATTCCATGTTATTGTTATTTCTCTTACCAGTGAACTGCTCTAACTATATATATGTGTGTGTGTGTGTGTGAATTCTATATTTACAGATAGTGATTAAGTGCTATTAAAAGTAAATATAATGGTAAATTGTCTAAAGACTCTAACATAGACATGAAACAGGTTGTTAATAATGGTTTCTATGTGAAAGAATACGTGAGATGGGTCTTATTGTTTTTTATTTTGATTTTCTCTAGGAAAAAGCCTGGAAGGGAGGAGAGAACCTCTCTGGTAGAGCCCCTAAACTGCCATAATATGAATGAGATAAGTAAATCTAACAATTTTTTCATAAATTGTGATTAACTGCATGAAAATTAATGAAGTTAATGTGTTGGGTATTAGTCTCATTTCGTAAAATGTGTTGGGTATTAGTCTCATTTCGTAATTGAACTCTACCAATTTGCAAAAATTATAGAATACAAACATACGGTATGCACTAGAAACCGAACTTTCCACACAAAAAACAGTAAGAATATGTAAGTTAGAATAACATATCTAGTTGACCATACAGTCGTGGGAAAAAATAGATTAGTTAATAAATATTATTCAGTTAGTGCAATCATGAAATTTTGGTAGGTTTACTTCCTCCCCGGGAAGGAACCCTCGAGAAGAATAGTCCACCACCTCTCTATCTATGTTAACGTTGTGGGCCAACAATAATTTCGAGAAGGACCTCAACCTTCGAGCCAGGGCATAACTTAGTTTGGCATAAGTAAATAAATTCTTCTACCAAAAAAATGAGAAAGAGAAATAACATTATAACGTAACTGACAAATTAGCAATAACCGAAAATGCAGGAAATGTTTATGATCATAGTAATAAAGTCAATAAAGTAGAAGTGTAATTATTTGTTTGATAATTCAACATATTACATTAAAAATCAAAAGAAATTGCAGAGACATCATATGGTGCTAGCAACAAAATTGTAAATAAATTTAATGGCACATTGATATAAATTACAATTCTCCTGTTCCTAGACAAAATCGAATAACCATGGCCACGAAGGCAAAATGGTGGATAGTCATTATAATTCACAACCCAAAACAATTTGCTGACAAAACTGTGGTCGTGAAGGCATAATGGTGAAAACCAAACATGGGATATAACTTAAGCATGCGGTTTTGGGTTACGTCTTTTCTAGGACGTAACATCATTAAATGTAGATAATGAAAGAATTAGATTGTGTTTGGCCACTCAACTGAAATATTTATCCTAATGACTTCAAAAGAGATTCATTCCAATAATATGATAACGTTTTTCATAACAATGATTCAAAAGAAGAATTCCATATAAATTCCATATTACACAGGGTTTACTTCCTCCATGCATTAAGGGAACATAGCCTAGAAGGTAAGGATACAAAAATGAAGCAACCAATCAAAGTGTTTGGAGTCTTTTTAAAAATATGGGTCATACTTGTTCTAAGCATCTATTAACCCCATTTTCATTTTATTAATCATGAAGACTCATAATCAATTTCATAAACAACAAATGTCATGTGAACTCGGTAGTTATGGGAGGTCAATTAAAAGAATAAAATATGAATAGAGTTTCTCTAGACTCAATTTTGTCATATGTATATTGAGTCTTTTGGCATATATTATGAATATTTAGGTGGGACAATTTCACATTACATGGTTAGTTTTCAGAAAATTTGTAAAGTGGTGGAATATTCTAGGGTAGTCTTCCTTTGTAGTAAGGTCCACTATCTCTATATTGTATGTGTTTTGGAACAATGAACTCCTGAAAAACATCTCAATGGCCTTGTGGTGCTCTATGAGTTTTTTATTCTTAAATATTGTGCTTATATGGTGTTTCTAAAATTTTAGTATTTGTAATGGTATCTATTGTTCTAGAATTTTTAGTGTTGGTAGCCTAGGGTTGGGGTTGTCTAAAGTTTTAGTGTTTCTATGTTTATTTGATGATTGGTTTGATGGAGCTTTAGGTGTTGGTGACCTATGGTTGGTATTATTAATTGACATTTTTGTTTAGAACTCAATCCTTAAATCACTTTGTTTTTCCCATGTTAGTCATTTCATGGTGTAAAGTCATCATAAACTAAATAATTAGGCAATATGTTGCTTCCCCTTGATGAAGTATAATTTTAAATTTTTAGAGATCAATAATTTCAGTGAAAATAGACATTAATTCATGTCCAAGAATTCTATGGTTATGAATACCCTATATACGGTGAAGCAAGAAATCCAAATACTAGGAAGCATAATGTTTCATGTTAGGAAATATGGTCTACAACCTTAGTAAATATTCTCACTTTTATACCTCTAATCATTCAAATGTTGGGAAGCATAATGTGTCATGTTAGGAAATATAGTTTGCAACCTTAACAAAGGTTCTCACTTTGTTGCCTCTAATTATTCAACTTAGGAAGACTTCAAGGAATAAGATAGTTTGCATCAAATTATGGAAAAAATTGAATCAGGAAACCAATATTCCCACCCTACTATGTATGATATTAGTGTGTTGTAACAATCATATGGAGCAATCAAACTAGAGAAAAACATTCATCCACGTGCATATTTTACGGAGGAGAAAAAGTGAAGACTTTTATCCCAGAAATGATCCTTGAGATGCATATTTTATCCATTGAAAAAACAAAGATAAGTTTTTAGTTTATCGGCACATGAAGGATAGATCTAGAGAACTTTAAGAAATTAATCCTAAAACAATGAAACTCTAATTCGTAATGTATTTTTCAAATGCACTAGACTCTTAAAGGAACATGGATCTCCCATTGAAGGAAGAATATGGATAACCTAATTTTTTTATATAAATACTCATTTAGCAACAAATTTATTATAAGTAGGTCCTAGATTTCCAAAATAAGTTTACCCTCATTCATAAAACTAAATAGAAGTTCAAAGGAAAAACACAACCAAAAGGAAAGAATGAAATGAAATTTTAATATCATTTAGAGAAGTTTATTCATTTATATCTATAGGTTATTTTATTTTACATATTAATAAATGCAAATATCTATAAAAAAATTAACTAGAAACATTTAATACTTATATGAAATATAATCCAAAGAGGTAAAATTTGGCTTTAATATTCAAACCACCGGATGTTTAACAGGTTTTGGCTGAAATTAGAAGACTTATGTGAATGGATATACTCCTCTTGGACAACAAACTATGACCACTTTTTGTGTTCTAAACGCTTTTTCATAGTACAATTGTAGACACAACATCAGAGGAATTTTTTTCTAAATGGAGGACTATGGTTCTAGGGCATAGATGGGATTTTTGTGACCCAATGGTTTCCAACATTTGATGCAAAAATTATGGTGGCAACAACAATGCTAGTTTGTGTAAGGTTAGGAAACCTGCCCCTTCCTTTCCGACATCCTTAGGTGTTTGAGGATATAATAAATAACTTAGGAAAATTAAAAAGACTAGACCTAGAGAAAACATTAAAACGAATTTTTACTTTTGTCAGGGTATGTGTAAAGATTGACCTAAGTAAAATTCTCCCGAATTGTCTTCTTATAAAATAATTTCAGTGGACTCAGGTGTTAGACTATGAGAATATAACTTTTAGATGCTAAACTTGCTTCTAAATAGGACATCTTAAAAACTCCCCCGAGAAGAAAAAAGACACCAAAAAAGTAAAAGAGGAAAGTTTCAAAGAGAAAGGGATGATAGTTTCCAAACAACATAGAAGATGAAGAGAAAAGCCCAAGGAAAATCGTCGAAATTTAGTAGTACAAAATCAACATGGAAGCCAGCCAAATGGTAGTGAAGGGGACAGATGTGGACCAGTGGGTGTCACCTAGAAGGGGGTAGACTAAACAATGATGATAGTTCTAGAGTAGTAGAAAGGGAATTATACATTAAAAAAATATCTCGGAGGGACAAAAAGCCCCGATATATATGAGAGCTTGGACTAGACAAAGAAGTACATGGAAATGGAAGATAATCAATTAGCAATAGTCACAACCTTTACAAATCAAGGAGTCGGTTAAATGTGAATAAAAAAGAAAAGAGAAAAAAATAAAGTTAAGCTATTTAATTTACCACTCTTAACGACATTTAATTTTTTATGTATTTTTTATAAATTTTTTTATAATGGTATGCATCAACTACAAGGTTATATGATTCAATGCCTTAGGGCATGTGAAAAATGTAATTTTGTCTTGCTTTGGGTTTGAATAAAATTAAAAAAATTTCCAAAAAAAAAAAAAAACTTATATGAAATATTTAATTTATATTTTCATATAATTTTAATCTTTCTTTCTTCCATCTATAAATATATATATAATATATATACTAAACATGCATACATATGGAATTTATTAAATTCTATTTCTTTATTTTGGAAAATAAAAATAAGATATATTTTTAAATAGATTCTATAATCTCATAATGAGAAGATTTGTGAAAATATATTTGAATTGTTTTATAATCAAGTAATATTTTATATAAAAAAAATACATATGGTTTGAGAGTGTAAAGATTATGTTAATTTTGAGTCTATTTAAGTATAGGGAGGGATTATGTATGTGACATTTTTGCTAAGTGTAATGTGTGAATTGTAGGTCAAACATAAAATAATTACACATATCTTTCATTTTAAACAACATAGTTTTTTTTTTTCTAGAGATATCTTAATAGATGTATTTTTGTTATTAATATTTTTCAAATGTTACATGTCAACTCAATATTAAAAGTCCAAAAGAATCACATATCCCATTATAGTTGAATTAGAATGCACCAAAATTCCTCTATTTCCTCTATATAGAATGATTTACATTAATTTTTTTAATGTTATATATCAATTACATATAAGATATTATAGAATTTTAAAAACCTAAATATATCAATCCAATAATAAAATATTTTTCTCTCTTCTCTATAGAAATATTTCATTTATAACTTACATTAAAATTTTAAAAATAGCTTGTGAATTCCATATTGGATATAAACAAAAATACTCATATATCTTATATATTAAAATCTAAAAATATTAGTTAAACTTAATTAATTATTTTTCTTTTCAATATTATTTTTCATTCAAAAATAAAAAAAAAACAAAATATTTAATTGTATAAATACAATGAAAAAACTTCAATTATTACTTTTATTATATAAAAAATTACTATTTATTTATTTTTTTAATGTAATGTTAGCAAGGATATCTCTTCAAATCAAATCCCCTTCTTAATGAATTGTATATCCACTGATTTTCAATTATATTTCTTGTGATAATACTAATAAATGAAAAATAAATTATTTTTATTTTATATTTTACAAATTTACAATAAATATTTTATATACAAAATTTTAACCGGATAGAAATAATCAACCATCGCGAAATTTTAATTCAGAAAAATGGATCCTACATGTATACATCCTTGACATGAAACATTTTACACTGGCGATTTCACTGGGGTTCCCAGGGTCTTTCTCCCGAAAGAAACTGGGTTCCCAGGGTCTTTCTCCCGAAACAAAAGCAGCTGAGTTTAGGTGCGTATCTGACAGCTGAAATGGCTGCCGTTGCACGTGACACGGCATTCTTTTTCTTGAAACAAAAATCTGATGGCTTGAACTTTCCACAATATGCTTCTCAGCTACCACGCCCTCGTTCACACTCTTGGGAGGACATTAGATTTGCAGCATTGACTGCTACCCGGGAATTAACCCCTAAAATCATTGAATGGCAGATGACACAGCAATTAGAAGGATCTGTCGTAATATCGGTGCCCACTTCAGCTCCACAACACCAGAAAGAAAATGATCACACGGTAGCCAATACCAGCACAGGACTCAAGAAATACAGAGGTGTGTACTTTAACAAAAGACAAGGAAACTGGGTTCCCAAGGTCTTTCTCCCTAAACAAAAGCAGCTGACTCTTGGTGGGCATAAGACAGCTGAAATGGCTGCCGTTGCACATGACACGGGGTTCTTTTTCTTGAAACAAAAATCTGATGGCTTGAACTTCCCACAATATGCCTCTCAGCTACAACGCCCTAGTTCACACTTTTGGGAGGACATTAGATTTGCAGCATTAACTGCTGCCCGGGAATTAACCCGTAAAATCTTTGAAGGGCAGATGACACAGCAATTAGAAGGATTTGTTGTAATATCGGCGCCTACCTCAGCTCCAACGGTCTCACCAACTACGAGTATGCGACATTCCTGTTCTGCTAATTCAAGAGATGTGCAACTGTTGGTAAAAGAAGGTCGCTTCCAGGGCTGCAGGTCCCATGACCACCAAGGCACGACAACAATCAGAACAAATTCTTGGTGACAAGTAAAAGTCTGCCCTCATACTAAATGCATATCACATGTTGTAGATTTTAAGTGTTATAAGTTTTTCTTTTGCAATTTTAAATGGTTTATGCTTGTTTTTGAAATTGTTGTTAATGTTTATACTATGTTGAGATTGTTATTAATGTTTATACTATGTTTATATTAGATCTGCAGCACAGATGGCGGTCCAATACTTAACCATTCAAGGGCGGATGAGACAGGAATTGGCGCCCAACTCAGCTCCAACGGTGTCGCTAACTACAGATACGCGAAATTCCCGTTCTGCTAATTCCAAAGATGTACAATGGCTTGTAAAGCAACGAATAAAGATGGCTGCCAAGGCTGCAGGTCGGATTTCCAAAAAGCAACGAATAAAGGTGGCTGCCAGGGCTGCAGGTCTGATTACCAGTAAGGAACGACAACAGCCGGAATAAATTCTTGACCGCATGAAATAAATAAGGAGCCTTCATGAAGCGCATGGCAATCTATACCTTTGTAGTTATCCTGAGAAATAAACCAATTATATAGTTTCAGAAAAACAGCTATGGATTCCAACTTATTACATTTGTCATATCCTTGTATAGTATGGAGAAAGACAGTCTTATCAAAGGACTTATTGGATGATCATTTGTAAAGTTTATTAATAGTTTCATTCAGAGCTTTTCCCTCCTTTGTAATAACATATCTACTTTTGATAAATGAATTAATCATCGAAATTGTCATGAAACAAATGATAATCAAAACCCCCTTATATCAACCTTTACCAACAAGAAATGGAATAACTAGGATACTGATTTTCTTTTTAATTCTTTGTTTTTACGTGAAAACTAATATATGTGTATAATACTTTCAGTTTTTGCAGATATAGGTGTGTCAACACCTTCACGTGACTTAATGTATTCTTTTCGGAAGCCTAACTCTTTCCATGATAACCAATGTGATACTAAATTGTTAATTCGTAGTACGTAAGCCCTTGCTTCTTAGCCCTCGTAACTTTCATGGGCCGATCAACTCAAACATCTACGTAAGACCATTTTGATCTTTATCTCCTTTTCCAATTCATCATTTCAATTAATTGACAACCACATAGTGACTTACAACTTTTCAAACCGTCTAATCTGATTTCCAACCTAATCCTTCACTCAATTAAAAGCAGTGTAGTTTGCTATTATTACATATATCCATAAATCTTATCCTTCAAAAATATAAAGGATTTTCCCTTGCATAAATTATGTTGGGAATTTCTGGGCATTCCAAATAAAATACACTGGAAAAATACTCTGTTACCATTGTTGGGAATTTTCTGATAGATTCCGAAACAAACAAAAAAATATGAACATAGAGTAATAGGTTTTGGGAATTTTTTATAATTCTAGAACAAAAGAACAGAACAGAAAGTGATACTCTGTTTGGCACACGATAAAAAAAAACTTGAACATAATAGTGCTCTGTTTTAATACAGAGAAAACAGAAAAAGAAATAGCTTCGCTGAAACTAGTGTTTCAGCAACGTATTTTCGTCAGTTGCTCATCGTTGTGTTTCAGCAACGGTGTTTTGACGTCAAGACTATTTTTTACTTACGGTGTTTCACCAACACTCTGTTTTGACGTCAAGACTATTTTTGACTTACGGTGTTTCAGCAACACAAAAAGAACTTCTATTTATAAACAATAAACTAACTGTTAAAAAAAAACATCTTCCTCACATAGAGGGATTTTCACAAAAGATTATGCTGAAGAGCATATTACTCTTGATAGAGGGATTACAACATGAGCGCTTCAGTTCCACAAACCAATTTTTTTCACTATCTCTGAAAATTACAATTTCAGCGCTGCTCTGCGATACAAAAAAAACTCTCTTGTATTTCTACACTGCTGTGTGTTACAAAAAACTCTCAATCTATTTCTGTATTTTCTACACTGCTAGGTTGGTCTAATCTTATCCATCACTGCTTTAACTTAATGATGAAGTCTCTCATACAATCTACTGATCATGATGAACATATCTGATCTTCCTCCTTTGGGAACACAAAAATAATTAAAGTGTGAAAGGATGGTAATGGCAGTGGATTAAAAAAAACAGGAATAAATGTGGGGCACCGGATGTGGACAAATAAGTAAAGTAGTTCCTAATGTTCAACTGTTCAGTGCAGTTGAATTATAATTTCAACACTCCCCTTTAATTTCAACTTCTGGGTTATTAGTCATACCGAGACGTTTCCTTAAGAACTCAAAACTTTTCTGGTCCAATGGCTTTGTCATAATATCCGCACCATGTTACTGCAATGTTGTAAAGAAATAAAATAATAAAAATAAAAATAACGAAATATTAAAATAATCTATATTTACTCCGTTTTTATAGTAGTATTCTTAGCTTAATGCTTTTTCATCAAATTTTTTAATATATACTATTTAAAACCATGAATTTTATGTTTCTCCAAATAAAATTATTGATTGGGGTTTTGGTGATATCTACATGTCCCTACCCATTATAACAGTGCTGCTCCATAATTAAACATTAAATCTGAACCCTAATAAGAATAATAGTTATAGTGGAAATGGTTGACTCCGGCTTATGTACCATGGTTAAATTCAAAATTAATATAATAAAAAGGTAAAAAAAAAGCCAGATATCTTTATCTATTTACTTGATTTATACTTAATTTTGTAAATTTCATTAGTTTGAACATTTTTGATAAAAATATGGTTGATTTTACGATTTAAATTACTTGGTTGCAAAAGATGTAATTAATAGAGATTGATAAGAATGAAAGATGTTTCAAAATCTACATGTCGAAGCGTTTGGAACTAAATATTAGGGCAAACCCCATTTTTTACACTTTAGCTGGAGCTTAATAATTTCTCGTGAAGGTTATGTGCAACGCTTTCATGATTTTCCCATTCTTTGCCTTCCCATTATTTTGTGATCTCTGATGTCTGGATTAACAATTATGTGCAACACTTTCATGATTTTCCCATTCTTTGCATTACCTCCCATTATTTTGTGATCGCTGATCCTTATTGTCTGGATTAACGATAGGCTCTATGGTTTTTGTAGCCTTATTCTGTAACCTATTAAGAGGGACTAAGCTTTCAGCATCTTTACCCGTTATGAAATTAACTTTCTTCGCACTTTTTGAATGGGAGCAACCTTGCAGTATCCTTTGAATGACAAAAGCAAAAAATTCATACTATTGGCAGACGACGTAGCAAAACGGATGTGTCGAATGGAATTGTTGGACGTGTCTTTTTCATTCCGTGAAATGGTTGTGGGAAATGGTTTCAATTGCGTTCGACAGCTCCGTGTTACTAGTGAGGAAAGAGTCGTTTTCTATTTGTCAAAACCTTTACAGTATGCCTTGCAAATGAAAAGGATACTGCAAAGCTTCTACCATTCAAAAACTGCTAAGAACATGACGTATGTAGCGTAAAGAGTTTGTAGAAAGATTAGGCCCTCTCATTAGGTGAGAAAAGAAGGATGCAGAAGTCGGTATTGTCGCTACTATTGTCCCTATGCAATTAGGGACTCAAAACTTATACCTTTGTGGTATGAACATATAGCAAAACCATGTGGTGGGGTCCTTGCCGATTGATATGCCTATTGGGTACGTAAAGGAGTTTGACAATAACGAGTGTACAAAGATGGTAGTAATCCTTATTAAGTAAAGGTTATCAATCCATGTTGGGTTGTGATGTATGGTGGTGACCCTTGCTGAATATATATACGTAATGATTGGTGTGCTTGTAACGCAGATTGCAACAATGTATATAAATACGTTATTACATGACGATTGATGGAAACTAATTATCATAATGATTATGGACGTAGGTCGAACACAAGCAAATTTTTATCAAAGAGAATTACGCTATAGAGGCAAGTAGTAACACAAGTTAAATGCAACAGAGGGAAGATAATAAATTCACGCACAAGGCATATTCTAACCTACTTGGAGGTCTAATAAAACATAGAGGACAATGTTTCATTCGAAGGGGAAGATAATAAATTCACGCACAAGTCATATTCTAACCTATTTGGAGGTCTAATAAAACATAGAGGACAATGTTTCACTCAAGGTGAGATGTAACACCAGCTAGTAAATGTTAGAGCCAAGATGCATAGCAGATTAAAATATATACTCAACAAATAAAATCATGTACACGAGACACAACAATTTAACGTGGTTCACCCAACCAATCTCGGCTACGTCCACCAAACATAAGCATTTGCAATCTTTATTAATCAAATAGGAGATTACATAATTAATCAAATCCTCACAAACTTTCACACCAAAAAACAATCTGTATGGATACCTATTTTATAGCAAGAAGAATCTAACTGCCTCATAAATCCTCTCACATCAAATTTAGGATGCATTAACTCCCTCCCAACAAACTGGAGCTAATCTAGCAACAAGTTCGTATTGTTGTCATCTACTGAGATTTTCGCCTATTTTATTAAAACAGAAAATCTCAAAAATCTCCACCTTGACAACAATTAGCCTGATGCCCTCTTTCTTTATTACTTTATCTTTTCTGCAAGCCAAGAGAAGCCAAACACCAACGTAGCTTCTCTAACAAAACTGGTTTCGTGAACATGTCTGCACAATTCTCCTTTGTATGCACCTTTTCAAGAGAGACTCCTCTTTCAGTGATAACCTCTCTTACAAAATGGTACTTGATCGGTATATGCTTTGATTTACTATGATACGACGGATTCTTAGCCAAATGTATTGCACTTTGACTGTCACAAAATAACTTGATGTTGTCCTCCAACCTACCAAATTCACCAAACAAACCTTTCAACCAAATCGCTTCTTTGCAAGCATGAGAAGCAGCAATGTATTCTGCTTCAGTAGTGGATAAAGCAACAATGTTCTGTAGCTTTGACATCTAGGTGATAGCTCCACCTACAAGAGTAAAAACGTACCCTGAAGTTGACCTTCTCTTATCCAAATCACCCGCAAATTTGGAATCAACATATCCACAAACAAATTCACTACTCTTATTGTAAGTGATACAATAACTACTTGTGCCTCTCAAATACCGAAGCACCCATTTCACTGCTGACGAGTGCTCTTTACCTGGATTTGCCATATACCTGCTGACAACCCCAACTGCATGTGAAATATCTGGTCGAGTACAAACCATCGCATACATTAAACACCCTACTAAATTGGCATATGGAATTCGAGACATATAATCCTTTTCTTCATCTGTATT
>APFE030369648.1:18444-29556 GCA_000404065.3 Pinus taeda
GTACAAACCATCGCATACATTAAACACCCTACTAAATTGGCATATGGAATTCGAGACATATAATCCTTTTCTTCATCTGTATTTGGACATAAACTCGAAGAAAGCTTAAAATGGGAAGCAAAGGGACTGACACAGGGTTCACATTATTCATACCAAATCTCAAAAGTATTTTCTCAATATACTTCTGTTATGATAGCCATAGCTTACCATTGCTCCTATCTCTGAAAATCTCCATGCCCAAAATTTGTCTTGCTGCTCCTAGATCTTTCATATCGAATGTCCTTGCCATATGAGCCTTCAACCTGTTGATTTCTTCTATGCTTTTGCTTGCTAAAAGCATATAGTCAACATACAATACTAAAATAATGAATATTCCATTTTTAAATTGCTTAAAATAAACACAATGATCATATTCACTTCTAACATATTTTTGACTCAACATGAAAGAATCAAACTTCTTATACCACTGTCGAGGCGACTGCTTCAGGCCATATAATGACTTCTTAAGCCTACAGACAAATTTCTCATTAAGATGCTGAACAAACCCTTCCGGTTGTTCCATATAAATTTCCTCATCTAAGTCGCCATGTAGAAATGCAGTCTTAACATCTAATTGCTGCAACTCTAAATCAAGCAAAGCCACTAATGCTAACACAATTCTAATTGAAACAATTTTAACCACTGGTGAAAAAATGTCATGAAATTCAATGTCGGCTTTCTGAGAAAACCCTTTTGCAACCAGCCTCGCTTTGTACCTGTCTTCCGTATCATCCACACCCCTCTTCATCTTGAAAACCCATTTACACCCCACAATTTTCCTGTCTTTCGGAAGCTCAACCAGATCCCATGTGCCATTCTTACCTAAGGCCATCATTTCATCCTTCATAGCTGCTTTCCACTTGTCACTTTTCGAACCTTCTATTGCTTCCTGATAGCATAGAGGTTCATCATCATTAGCAGTAAATGCAACTGAAGTAACATAATCATCATAACTTCTCGGTGGCCATTTGATTCTTGTTGACCTCCTTACGGATGTTTTTGGCGCTTCCTCGATTGGCTGACTACCATCTGTAGGAACTTCTTGATGATCAGTATCTAAGACCTGTTCATGATCTATACCTGAACCCTGTTCATGTTCTGATTCTGAAACCTATTCATGACTAGTATTTGAACTATGGTCATCATGATTATCATTAGAAATGCTATCAAACTGAATGTGTTGAAAGTTAGATACATCATCCTGTTTCAATCTACTATCTACATCTAACTGTACAAGAGAGGATTCATTAAATTTTACATCTCTGTTGATGATGATTTTGTGGGTAGTAGGATCCCACAATCTATATCCCTTTGTTCCAACACCATACCCAACAAAGATATACCTTTTAGACTTTGGATCTAATTTAGTTCACTGATGTTTAGGCACTAGAGCATATACATCACAACCAAACACTTTGAGTTTAGAATAGTCACAATGGTATCCTTTTCATACCTCTTGCGGAATCTTGCAGCGTATCGTTGTTGATGGAGATCGGTTTATCACATAACAAGTTGTTGCCACCGCTTCCATCCACAACTCCTTTTGCAACCGAGCGTTACTCAACATACTCCTTGTTCTCTCTAGAAGAGTCCTATTCACGCGTTCAACAACTCCATTTTGCTGAGGAGTATAAATAGTGGTCTTATGTCTCTCGATCCCTGCATCCTTGCAATAGCTGTCAAACTCCTTGGAAGTAAACTCACCACCATTGTCAGTTGTTAAACATTTTATTGTTCTACCAGTGTTGTTTTCTACCAATGCTCTAAATTGCTTGAAAATTGAAAATACATCATACTTCCTCTTCAACATGTAGACCCACACTTTCCTAGAAAGGTCATCAATAAACGATACAAAATATGACGAACCACCATATGAAGTTGTAGAGGTTGGACCCCAAACATATGAATGGATATAATCAAGTATTCCTTTACTAGTATGTTTTCCTATTTTAAACTTTTGTTTACTTTGTTTTCCAAACAGACAATGCTTACAGAAATCTAACTTTCCAGACTTTAGATTTGGAAGTAACTTGCGATCAACCAAAATTTTCAACCCTCTTTCACTCATATGCACCAATCTTTGATGCCATAAGTGAATGGAACTACTGTCATGTTCAGACACTGTAGACACAAAATCTAACCTTGTACCTCCTTCTAACTGAAATAGATTTCCTACCCTTTTAGCTTTCATAACTAGTAAAATGCCTTTGTAAATTTTCATTACTCCACCTTGAATTACATTTTTATATCCATTTGAATCAAGTGCTCCTAATGAAATCAAATTTTTTCTTAAATCTGGTACATGCCTAACATCAGTTAATATTCTAGTTGACCCATCAAACATTTGTAGTTGTATGCTCCTAATCCCCACAATATTACATGTTACATCATTACCCATGTACACAACTCCATCATTAATTGATTTATATGTCTTAAACCATTCTTTATGGATACACATGTGGTTTGATGCACCAGAATCTAACAACCAATTTTGATCATGATTTGAAACATTAACTGATAATACTTCATCACTCATACATGAACCACATGCTGAACCTGTAGCTGTCGTATTTGCCTCCTTCTTCTCTGTCGAAGAATCTGCTTTTGAAGTTTGCTGCTGTCGCTTCCTGCAATCCTTCTTTAAATGCCCTGCTTTGCCACAAAACCAACACTTTAGCTTACTCTTCTTCCCTTTCGACTTTGAACGTGAGTCGCTCGGCTTCCTGGGGCGTCTTTCTTTCGAATGACCTCTAACCATCATAGATTCTGATGTAGAGGTTTCAGAATGCGACCTTCTCCTTGTTTTTTCCGATAATAAAGATGCAACTACATCATCAAACTCAATAGTTTCTGATAAACTAAGACTTATAGAAGTAACAAAATGATCGCATGACTTGGGCAATGAGCAGAATAAAGTAATAGCTTTATCCTCAAATTGAATTTTTACTTCTATACTTTTTAATTGCACAAGAAGAGTATTAACAGCATTTAAATGATCAGCAATCGATGTACCTTCCTTCATTCGCAAACTGTACAACTGTCGCTTCAGGAGAATCCTATTGGTTAAGGATTTGGTCATGTACAATTTCTCTAGTTTCGTCCACAAACCAGAAGCTGTTATCTCCGACACGATATTAAACAGGACATCATCACCTAAACACAGTGAAATAGCACTTATCGCT
Source organism: Pinus taeda (assembly GCA_000404065.3). Taxonomy (NCBI): domain Eukaryota; kingdom Viridiplantae; phylum Streptophyta; class Pinopsida; order Pinales; family Pinaceae; genus Pinus; species Pinus taeda. The sequence goes on from APFE030369648.1 coordinate 21,666, forward strand.
CTTTCATCCATCTCGGCCCACTCATTATCTGTGATGTTGTAATGCTGTTTGGATTTTCCCAACAATGCCTTTGCCACACCATGTTAGACAAGAAAATCATACATCTTCACCTTTCAAATTTCGAAATTATTTTTGCCATTAAACTTCTCAATTTCAAACCGGGCACTCTGAGTTTTCGCCAACTTATATCAACCAAAAAACACAATAATCTCCAAAACACCAACTTTAAAAAAAAATTAATCTCAAAAACCACCTATGCCTTACTGCCTTTGCTTTAAAAAGAAAAAAAAAAAAAATTCACTGTGCAATAATTACAGTACAAAAAAAAAATTGAGTATCAAACTCCCAATCAGTGCATTGGACTTGAGTCAATTCTGCATTCACGGTTCGCTCTGCTGTGCATTATAGATTGGTCTTATTCATCATTTGTGGTTTCCTACATGAATTTCAAAAACTAACTGTGAATGGAAATGGAAGCGCGCGAGCACATATCTATAAATATATGAACTGCAGGATTTCGGTTGATGGTTTGCCAGTCAGAATGATTGCAAACAACAAAGACATAGGCGTACCATATCTAAATAAGCAGGATTCAGGCAAAGAGAGCATTCTTGAGCTTATGTAACGCATATCAATGGGAAACTAAAATGGGGCATGCAAAAACAGGTTGGCGTTACTCACAGTTTGTAGTTTCCTACATGAATTTCAAAACTGATGTCTATGAAGGGATAGGCAATAGCAACACCTTCACACCTTACAGGCACCAGCACCTCCACCGCAATAGAACCTCCATGCCTTTCTATTTACTTTGAGCTACTCGTTGTTTCGATATCTGGAACTCCATGTAGGTAAGAAAAACTCCAGCACGTTGCTACGCCAGCAATCTATACGCAGACTCTTTGTGGCATATATATTTAATGCTCATATCGGTGAGTAATTTTCATACGCCATATAAATGCTGAACAGGTCCACGCATCGGCTTAACACGCAGGTGTGAAAAGAAAATTGTGGCTTTTTATACCTTCACGTAGCAGTGTTGCTCCTCTGGTTAGCGCAATGTTAATACTTCCACGCATCCGCAGTTGGTCCACACAGCAAACTCAGCACCCTCACGCTCACACGACGCCTCCAACTTGTTGTGATACCATTTGTTAGAGCCAATATGCACAACAGATTAAAACATATACTCAGCAAATAAAATCATGCACAGGAGACACAAAAATTTAATGTGGTTCACCCAACCAATCTGGGCTACATCCACCAAACATAGGCATCAACAATCTTTATTAATCAAATAAGAGATTACATAATTAATGAAATCCTCACAAACTCTCACACCAAAAAAAGTCTGTATGGATACCTGTTTTATAGCAAGAAGAATCTAACTGCCTCATAAATCCTCTCACATCAAATTTAGGATGCATTAACTCCCTCCCAACAAACTGGAGCTAATCTAGCAACAAATTCCTATTGTTGTCACCTACTGAGATTTTTTCCTATTTTATTAAAACAGAAAATCTCAATAGTAAAAGCGGTATATATTTTGTTTTACTGCAAAGGATTTCGTAAAATTGCAAGCCATGTGAAAGGGAATGTAAATGTTGTTTAATTTTGTAAATAATATTAACTATGGTCAACCAAAACACTACTGGAAAAAGTGTTGAATGAGATTTTCTTCTGAGACAATTAGAAGAAAATTATTCCTCTCTCTAGAGATAAATAATCTTAGTTGGGGGAGGAGAGCCAAGAGGAGAGAGAGAAGAAAACCTGGGGCGACCTTGGATACCTCGTACCTAGTTGAAGTTGTATGCTTTGGAACCTGAAAGATGACGTTGTTAAAGGCTGGTAGGACCCTACTAGTTGGGGTACCCTTAAGCTCATGGATGGCAAGTGGGATCCTCGTATTCTGAAGCTCATGGACGGCCAATGGGATCCTTAAAACACTGAGTTCCTAGGCTGGACTAGTAAAGTGTTTGATGCCTTCGGATAGATCTTGTGAGGTCAATATCAAATAACTGATTTGGGAAAAAACTAGCTTGAGGGAGTCTTGTTGTGTAGATGAAGGACACGTTGGTTGGGTGGAGTCCACTTATCTTTGCAATCTTGTGGCTAGATCACTCTGGAATTCAGAGATAAGTATTCCATGTTATAGTTATTTCTGTTAGAACAAAATTGTTCATATATATATATATTATATATATATATATTATATATATAATTGTTAGTGAATTTTGTATTTACATATAGTGATGAAGTGCTCTTAAAATTAAATAGAATGATAAAATGTCTAAAGACTTTAAAATAGACATGACAAAGGTTGTTGATAATGATTTCTATGTGAAATTGTTTGTGAGAGGGGTCTTCTTGTTTTAATTTTGATTTTCTCTCTGAAAAAGCCAGGAAGGGAGGAGAACACATCTTTGGCAAAGCCCTTAGATTGCAAGAATATGAATCAGATATATAGATCTAACATTGTTTGCATAAATTGTGATGGATTATATAAAAAATAATGAAGTTAATTTGTCTGGTATTAGTCTCATTTTGGAATTGAACTCTACGAATTTGCAAAAATTACAGAATACAAACTAAGGGTATGCACTAGAAACTCTCCTTTCCATAGGAAAAGCATTAAGAATATGTGAATCAGAATAGTGTATCTAGCTGACCATACAACCGTGGGAAGAAACAGATTACTCAATAAATATTATTCAGTTAGTGCAATCATGAAATTTTGGGTAGAGTTAGTTCCACCTCGGGCAGGAATCCTATGGCCGAAGAGTCCACTACCCATCTATCTATGTTAACCCTGTCGACCAAGAAGAAGTTCAGGAAGGACTTCGACCTTCCACCCGGGGCATAAGTTAGTTTGACATAAGAAAAGAAATTATTCTACCAGAAAAATGAGAAAGATAGATAACATTATTACATGACTGATAAAGTAAAAATAACCGAAAAAATGTATGAAATTTTATCATCAGAGCAACAGAGCGAATAAACTAGAAGTTTTAGTCTTCGTTTAATAATTCAACATATAACATTAGAAATCAAAGCAAATTGCAGAGACATCATATCGTGTTAGCAATGACATTATAAATAAACTTAATGGGACATTGACATAAATTAAAATTCTCCTTTTCATGGTCAAAATTGAATGATCATGGCCAGAAAGGAAAAATGGTGGATAGTCATTATAATTCACAACCCAAAACAATTTGCTGATAGAACTATCGCCGCGAAGACATAATCGCCGCGAAGTAGTTAACATAATATATAAGCCAAATTAAATTACTGTGAATGACTCTAGTAGCTCAAACAGATCTATTCCAAACACAATACTATGATTAAACCCATCAGGAACGTTGGCAATAAACAAATGTAATTGCCCAGATACCCTTCTCAGGGTTAAACTTAATGGAGGCAATTCCTAAAGGAACACGGAGCAAAGTCACCATAGGGAATACAGAAAAAGTTGGAAGGACTCAGAACCTGGGAACAAGGATTACCTTGTTAATATGATGAATCCCTACTTGAAACCTTGAGAAGAGTAGAATTGTTCAAGGTGTTAAATAAAACTTGCAAAATCCAAGAGGCAAAGGAATGAATGTGCAACGGAGCATATCCAAGTTCCAAAACAATAATAAATGGAATACGAAAATGAATAGAACCTCACTTGGTAATACAATTCCAGCATATGGACCCGAATGAAACACCTGAACAAGTGATTTAAGTATTAGTCCATAAATGGACAACACTATTTACAAATAAATTGTATATAACCCTACTCACTAGTAAATCGGAATAAGTGCACCCTCTGTAAGATTTTTGAGATCCACAGATCTAGATCTGCAAAACAATAAACAAGCTTGCAAGAGATGGAAGGAAGCGAGCAAGGATTGAGAAAAGAATGAAATCCATTTATTCTACAATATTGGTTTAGAATATATACATAAAAGCAACTAAGTTAAGCTTAGTTATGCATGCAATAAATAAATCTAACTAAAGCTTGTACATGCAATCACTAAAGCTAACTAAAGCTAAGTGTTAATGTGTACATGTGCCACATGCAAGAAATAAGTTAACTGGAGCTAATCTAGGTGCATGTACACCAACACAGCTAGTCTAAGTGCATGTACACCAACACCCCCCGTTAAGCATAACTTAGCTGAGTGTGATGCAAAATGAATGAGTCCCGGCAACACGGCCATTTTAGGTACCCATATACAATGCATAAAAAAGGAGGAAAGAGGGAAAACCCAGTGAGAAAAAAACCCCCTCAAAATTATAATGCAAAAATAGAGAAAAGACAAATGCTAGACAGTTGTGTCCTTCACCCGATCTCTCAGGAATCGAAACTTTTGCTCTTGAAATACTTGTGGACGAGCACTTCCTGGAGTGCGGCTTTTAGATGCCTAGGAGGCTCGACGTGACCATAAGAGAAGGGTTTACGGATGCTGTCCCAGATCCCAACTATATGCTCCTCAGATAACAGACAGTGGGAACTAATGACATGACATTTCCTCAGAATTTCAACGTCGCTGCCAGTTTGAATGAGGCAGTGCATCAGCTGAATGAATCGCGTCACGGTGTCAGAATGTTGCGTGTCGACGAACTCCAACGCAACCATATTCCTGAAGAATACTTCATTTTGCACATTTGCTAAGGTCATCCTTGGAAGATAGAGAGAGTGGGAGTGTTTGTCGAACAGGACCTTACCGGACAACCGGTAGAAGGATTTGAACTTAATACCGGCCTTTGCCAGCTCCCCTGCTGTGTAATTTTTGATTGGAAGTTTTGAACGAGTGGACCAAAAGAAAATGCTGCACACCTTTGCAACCACGTAGTGGTCCAGAAATCTTGAGATTCTTTGCGGCAGAGTTGGCTTTTGGGAGTAGCTTTCAATCTTCAGGAAAGGAGAAACAATTGCATGGATGCAACCCAACAAATGCGGTTGATCCAATGCATTATAAGGTATTCTGCCTTCCATATGGAACGGAGACAACTCCCTCGCCGCCCTCTGCAACATTCGTATGCTGCTTCCACATAGAAAAGGCTGCAAGTCAATTAGTTCTATCACGCCTTCTTCCACCCTCTCAGAATCTCCATTTCTTGCAGGACTGAAGTTAGTAATGGCATCTCGACCCCGGAACTTGAGGGCCGCTCGGTAATAGGCCTTGGCTGCGTATTCTTCCTCGTCAAACATTCCCAACCAGACACGCTGGTGTTTCTGGTAAATCTGCGAACCCCATCTGCCGTTTGGCTGAGGAACCACGCCTTTGTAATGAGAGGACGACAGCTTGCCAGTTTGCTCCATTGACATTGAATACCTTCTCGGATCCTCAAATACGTCCGACTCTCCACCAGATTCGGACACCACGCTCATTTTGCTTCTGTAAGATTGTGGATCAGATGGCGGAATGATAAGAAGCTCATCTTCATCTTCATAATTCTTATATAATTTCCCACATTCCAAATCAACGCCAAACAGCCTAACTACTTTCTTGGAGGTGCAGTGGTCGAAACTCGTAGCAGCAACTTCCGAGACTTTATTTTCGAGACGCCGTGATAGATCATTGTGTGAGATTCCACGAGATTCGAACTGAATGACTGCATGTACAGGAGGGGATCTCTCTGTGCCCGTTGCAGGACGCCCACAATCGCTACTATTCGACACTCTCTGGATGGAGACAGGGAAAACTGAATCATGAATAACCTTTCTTGATTGCTTGTCTGGCGTCGACAAAGACGAACCGTCGCCTTCTTTAATTGAAGATGACTCAATCTTGAGGAGTTTTGAAATCGCGACGTTCGGCTCGGAAGCTAAGGGAGATAAACCAGCGGCGGGGCTCATAGCTTCCACGCTTTTTAATGCGGTTAACTTCCCGAATTCGATCTCGGGTTCGACTTTTATAGGATCCCTGGTTTTCTTCTCCGCAATCTTAGAAACCGGTGAAGAATCTACAGCGAAAATCGAAGAGCTCTTCTGAACTTCTATGTTCTCGAACAATAATTTAGAAGAAGCCGAGGCACTAGATCTCAGCAGGTTTCCATTAAAGAAAGGGCTAAAGAGCTCCTCATCCATGGCAGCTTCCCATTCAGGATGCCCATCTACTTCTGCATAAGTTTGTGGATCTTTACTGTGACCAAGAGAAAAGAGAAAAGATTGCCATATTTCATCTTGTTCTCCAAACAATCCTTCTAAGATACCGGAAGGAAGCGAGCAAGGATTGAGAAAAGAATGAAATCCATTTATTCTACAATATTGGTTTACAATATATACATAAAAGCAACTAAGTTAAGCTTAGTTGTGCATGCAATAACTAAAGCTAACTAAAGCTTGTACATGCAATCACTAAAGTTAACTAAAGCTAAGTGTTAATGTGTACATGTGCCACATGCAAGCAATAAGTTAACTGGAGCTAATCTAGGTGCATGTACACCAACACAGCTAGTCTAAGTGCATGTACACCAACACCCTCTCCAACAATGAATATCTGACAATCTGACCTATACAAGGAACTAGTGATGGCGGAGTGGAACATTAAATATCGCCACAATGAAAGCTTTACAATAAACCCTAAATACCTTGGTGGAAAATGTAAAATTAACCATAGTGAAAATTCAGAGGGATATCAGTAAGACAATGTTGGATGATGGAGCAATTTGGCATCGAAATGACAACCTATGTTGTGGAGCATCTACCGAAGGTGCGCGGGGCGAATAAGCCTACTGCAAGGGTTTGGGGAAGGCGTTAATACCCTAACCAACTCCCATGTAATTTGGACCGTTGGTCTCACAGAAAAGTTATTGACAGTGTCGTCAAAATCTTAAGTAATTCAAGCCATTGATCTTAGCCACTTGCATAGACCTACATAAGTTGTGATACAACAATGTAGAAGCTTTTGGATTCATCGAGATAAGGGTGGGTAATGGTTACATACTCCATAGCGATAGGATTGAAACTTAGAGAAATGAATTCATCATCGGATATATATATCTCAGATAGGGTATTAAGTATAAGAAGTTTATACGTTTAAGGCATTATAAAATTTAATAAAATGTAATCAAATTACATGATACACTAATTCAGAGTCCTTACCTTTAGGGTGTGTATGGTAATTCGTGTCGAAATGTGTAACAAATTTTTTATTGCTAGCTAGACATTTTGTTATTGACCATACTTAGTATATTCTTTCGGTATGTTACAAGTGGTATTAGAGAAATAGTTCACAAGTGGTATTAGAGAAACAAGTTACAGTATTTTGACATAGAAGTCCGCTTATAGCTAAAATAATGTACCTGTGAACGAACTCTACCATGAAGAATGAATAGTAAAGGAGTGGGCAATGAAGTCCCAAATTGGTATTTTAGTTCAGGAGAGTGTTTCCTCTGTAGAATGGTACTTTTCATGTAAAATCATAAGCTGATAAATATTAGAGGCATATAGTATTCAAAGGATGGCAACCTCAAAAGGCATCGTGCCCATGCTGGTGAATTAAGATTGTGAAAGAAGTTGTAATCTGAGTTGTGGTAGAGATGGGAGGCTAAAATCAATGTCTCATCAAAAGAGTACTTGTGATAATCCTCCAATAGTGATCATTGAAACCTTAAGTAATGATAAATCAAAAGTCTCTGAGCATTATTTATTAGTTGGGAAAAGAAAATATGTTGAGCATGATCAAGTCAATACGTATGCAATTTGTTAGAATTGATTATGCTTCTTCTTTGTTTGAATATGCAAAATAAGGACAAGCTCTTACAAATATTGAGATTAAAATATTCTTATTAAGCATAAGTATCTCAAAGTAATGGTTTTTCTATAAATGGCCACTCTAATAAAATAGTGGAAACTTGAAAGATTCAACTAAAAAATAAACAAACAAGAAAATGAAAA
>APFE030369648.1:30385-40979 GCA_000404065.3 Pinus taeda
AATATAATATAGAGATGATACATCTCATATCCATACTACTTTCCTTAGAATATTAGTGAATACACTAAAGGAAAACTATGTAATTAGAAGATGGATGGTTAGTTTATCAGTCCTTACACTCAGATTGAAGTTAAACGCTAAAATGAAACATATTTTCCATCAAACCAAAGTAGAAGCAGAGTGAGTTATCTCTTTCTTATACATGATTACAACTCTTCAAGTGAAAGGAGTATGGATTCTAGTTAAAGTTGAAGCTAGTTGTACTTTTTTGTTTGATAAACCAAGATTGATCGTAAGTTGGAAAAGAATGGAAGTTGTTGAAAACACTGTAACACCTAAGACAAAGATTCAGAAGTTTGGATAATCGAAAAAATCATCCCAGCATATTTAATGATAGTTGTTCTTAAAGATTGACTAAAATTAGAAAACACTTAAAGATACATATATGAATAGTGGAAATAATAGGAATCAATTTCATCAAATTACACAACTGATATGGCCAACATCAATAATTATGACAGTAAAAGTTAAAACTTATAACACATGCATAACTAAGTCTAATGCAAAAATTGTTGGTTGCCATAGATACCCAACTTAATGTACCTCATTACTGAAACAATCCTTTTATGAGCAGAGTCATGAAAAGATGGGGTATAATAATACAATGATAGACACAAATAATAGTAAGGAGGATTGTAGAAGTTAAGTAATTGTGAGTTTCCTAGTAAAACACTTTTTTAAGAAACCATCCAAATAGAAGTAAATTGTAATTAGAAGCCATCATTATTTGTGTTGGAAAGAAGCCTAGTCTTCAAAATGGTAGAGTAAGTTGTATATACAAGACCCTTAAGCTCATAACAAAACCTCGATAACTCCAATACATCAAAGAAAAACATAAGCATATCAAAGAAATAATGCTAATACTCAGGAGGATGTCAAAATTTTCACCAAATCCAGTGAGTATTGAGGGAGAAAGGTAGGAATCGATTTCAATATATAAGAGGAATTTTATCCAAAGTATTCAACATCTCATCTATATGTGTGTGTGTGTGTGTATGTGTTGATATATTTTGAATTTCTTATGCCCAATGGATGTAAGATGGAGCTCAAGGTGGGTTAGTTACAAATAGGTTATTCCAATGATTCACTATTTCGAAGATTAAGTATACTTTGTAATAGCCCTAGTGAAAATTCTATATATATATGGCCACGGTGATGGGACATGTATTCCAAGATGAATGTTGGGCAAGGAATCCATGGGGGTTTTCATTTGGTTTATTATGGCTAAGGAAATTGGCAAAAGAAATGCCTAAGTCTTTGGAAAGGAAAAGAAAAGTGTCATTTTTGGCACATTTATTTATGAAAACAATGGAAATTAGGAGTAAAGATAGGTGAAAGGTCATAGGTTGCATGTGAGGAGGAAATTGAAGGAAAATAATGGAAAATGAAGAAAATAGAGGGCTCATTAATATAAAGGCTTCTGAGGATTAGTCGGCAAGCTCTTAGTCAGTGGAAGATGTTGGCTATTGTTTTGCATGGTATCGAAAAAAGGAAAAGAAGGAAATAGGAAGCAAAGATCAAGCAGGGAAAGGTAGCATCAAACAACTACAACAAGATTCATTGCTGACAGTAATCTAGAAAATGACATGGGGAGCAATGGTTCTTAGCAATTATCAGATAAGTACAAGCACCTATGTTTAATTATGTTGGTTACACTTGTATATTACACTCTTGATATTTGTTTGAAGAAATTCGTATCATCGCTAGTAGGGGTCTGATTAAGGTCTTGTTTAACTTATTTCTTTTGCATAATTGTTTCCATATTCTTTTACTACTCAGAAGTTATCATTCCATTGTAGGACGTGACTTGGGGTATGGGCCTAAAAAAGTGGCTCAAATCTTGGGAACATTGGCACAAAACTGGAAAAATGAGTCATGGATGCTAGCAGGCAAGCCTGTGAGATCGAATCTGAGTTTATGGATGTTTTCATGCCTATAACATGAGACGGATTGAGTCTTAAGTTGATTAAAACTTCAGTAAATCCTAAGGGAAAGTTGTCTAAAGTGTTGGATTTGTTCCTAAGGGTCCTGAAGCTAATGTTGAATGTCTATGTGTTATGTTTTTGTCGATCCCACTTCCTTAAAGTTACATAGGAGGTCAAATAAAATCATAGTAGCCTCTTGTCACATGTTTACCCTAGTTGGCATGGTTACTTGGGTAGATATGGGGGGAGGGTCTTACAGAGTGGTATCATAGGGTGGTTTTGCAATCCTTAGGTTGTGTGTTGATCATAATTTCATGTTCGTTGTATATGTGTCCCTTATGCATGTAGTCCATGTGCTTGTTACATTTGTATGGTGTTGATCATGGTTGTAGTGATGTTTTCATGGAGTATGTCTTGCTGTGTCGATAGTTGATTATGCAATATTATGCATGTCAGTGTTCACATGTTATCAAGTGCATGAGATGTAGTTTTTGTTTTCATGCATGAGTTCATGGTTTGTGTAGTTCATATGGTCATGCATTGATGACTGGACTCTAGATAGAATGAGTTTTATATGGCTTGGTACTCATATGTTATATGTTTATATGTAGCTGTTATGCATGTATGGTCTTGGCTATGGTTATGCATGAATAGTAGGTCAAACACACCTTGTGAAGTCATGGTATGAAATCTAGTTCATTAGGGTGATTTTGTATGTTGTGATGCTAATGTGTTGGCTGAGATAGAGTAGGAGATGTAGATCATCATAATGAGGTTGCAACATTGGCCTTTGGGGTAAGAGGAGATCATCATACAAGTATTATATGTTTGGCACACAGATATGTAAGTGAAGGGTTTTTATATGAATGAGGTTTATGTACATGTCTTTTGATGTTATGGTTACATTCATGATGGACACTAGTTGATTAGTGTAGTTATATGCACATGAGTCGGATAGTCATGAGTGATGGTAACACGTGGTTGTATGCATCGATATTTTTTTTTTTTATGTTAGACAACTTGATGAATAAGTTATATGTTGTTGATGAGCATGATATATAGATTATAGCTCTTATATGTTATTAACTTTATGATTAGGATTATTTAATTGAGATCCCGGTGTTGTAATTTGGATTGGTCATATGAGTGATGGTTATGTTCATTGCATTGAAGATATTGATGTTATATGTATTTTATTAACCTGGTTTGACCTATGAAAATGGTTATGGTTGTGATATTTAGGTATGGCCCACATATTTGTGATGTGGTGTCGTACAAATCTAGACTAATCGTACATATATGATTGTTATGCATGAATGGAAAATGCTTATGAGCTTATGATGTTAACATGTTAGTTAGTTATTGTTATGGATATCCTGATTTATGTTTGAGTTGATATGTTTTTAAGTTGTAACATGCTAACCTGGATTGATTGTGGAGATAAGATCACCTCCCCTGAGATACATTAAGGTATGAGTTTGTTTATGTCAGCTATTTGGTACTTTACTATTTGATTATATTGGCTAGTTGATTTATTTAACATGGAATGGTTGCAAGTTGGTTGAATGTTTGATGAATTGAAAAATATATGTGTGTTCAAATGATCTTGTTTTGAGATGGTTGTACTTATACATATGTGTTGAGAGAGTTGATATGTACTTTAATGAAGTTGACAGTTGTAGCATTATGTCTAATGACTATGATTTTACTATGGGTTATGACAGGATTGTTTGTAAAAGTTGATTTTAAATGTTTAGATATGATTGTCCTGATATTTGGAACGTGTGCTTGACATGTGTGAAGAGTTGTAGGAAACATGGTTGGTATTAGAATGACAAGGTAATAGTTGATGTGTTTATATAACTAACAATTGGGTGGTGTGACAACACATAGTAAGCCTCGATTCAAAGAAAAAAGGTAAAAAGAAGGAATTGGGAGAGAACTCCTTTGGCTATGTTTGGAAACCATAATTCCAAACGAAGGAGTGTTTCCATAGAGGAAACCTTCTTAACCTTGATTTTGTTTGACATTATGTGGATATGTTATAGATTCATGAACATGTATTTGACACGTATATTAGCTAGTCTCTAGTTATAGGTAGACTGTCAAGGGAATTGGACTCCCTCGAGAGAGGACATGGATGTATTCAGTTGCAAGAAACATGCTTGGCACAACAAGGTACGGTACCTGATTCATTGTTATGTTAATTCCGCACTCACATTTATGTGTTTATGGAAGTATGATGCAGGAGATTACATTTAAAAGAGACTACCATGAAATCTTGAATAAGGCTCGGGTTGAGCTTTACTTGGAAGCACTGGGAACCATGGGGATTGAGTCATGGTGTTTGTTTTTAGTATTTTTCTTTTGATATTTTTTGATTTGTTGTGCTTGGTTGATAGATTTGTTTATGTATAGTGTATGGCCATACCACTTTATTGCAGTGTCGTGTTGGTATTGGTTTTCATGGTTTTCTTCTTGGTTGTTTCTTGGTATTGTCTTTTATGTTTTGATTCTTGGGAATTGTTTAGAAAAGAGGAAATTTAATGGAGCTCAGAGAGATATGTGTGGTACCCAATAGGGAATGTAAGACTCAGATAAATCTCTATGCATGAGTAAGCGTAGTGGAAGGTAATATTTAGACAATCGGTAGGACCGGTTTGGTCCATTGTGGTAAATGGGAAGTGACACTACAAACATGAGAAAGATAACCAAAAATGTAAAGTAAATGGATCTAAGGTGTCATATGCCTTGTTTATGTTGGGAATGACTATTCTCAATGTTACACATGTGGTGCATGAACAAAGGAAGTTCTCTTAAACCTTGACTTTGATATCTGGTAATTATGTTATGATCATGGTTATGCTAATATTTATATATGTATACATGCTAGTGTGTATATATTTCATGTTTGATAGGGTCATCATGGATCATTTTTATTAACACCAACATTCATGTGTATATAAATGTATGTATGCATATAATTTTCTTAAAGGATCATGCTCTTTTATGCTAATGTTTAAGTATATGTATGTATGTATCGATGTATCTATGTTACTATCCAACACATCATCAAGAATCGTTCTTGTGGCAGAATGGTTGGCTATGCAGGAAAATGGCATGAATAATTTCCTCGTTGTGAGGAATCAAGTGGGAAGAGTAGTCATGACAAATATATGATGTTAGTATCATGTGAATATGAATTTGTATTGTATGCTTGTAGTATGTCTATGTCTATGTTATGGACACCTTATACCGAGGGATACATTTGAAAAAATGAAAGCAATGTGGTCTACAACATCATGGGACAAGCATGGGTAATACACTAAAAGCAAGGTTGCTTGGTAAAGACATTGTGGTTTTGGATGTGTGGTACTATTTTTGTGAACATGGTTCATATGTGATGTTATGTGCATGTAGTGTTGTGGAGATATTGGATATGTGGCGGTGTGTACAGATGATGTTATGTACATGTTGGATATGTAGTGTTATGTACAGGTGGGCTTGCGTGCATATTACACATGTGGTGCTATGTACATATGGTGTTTTGTGAAAGATGTACAAGTGGTGATGTGTACTTGTTGTACAAGTGGCTCTTTGTGTAGGTGGTGTTGTGTACATGACATGCATGTGGAGCTATGTTCATATGGTGTCACATACATGTCTCATGTGTGGTATTGTGTACATGTGATATTGTGTACACATTGTATAGTGGTGTAGTGTACATGTGCCGTTATGTACATGTTGTGCAGGTGGTGTCATGTACATGTGATGTGATGCACATGTTGTGTACGTGGTTGTAGTGTATAGGTGGTTCTGTGTACATGTGGTACATATGGTACTACTGTAGATGGATGTATTGCATGGTATTGTATGACGTATGTAGTTGTATGGGTGTGATGCACACTATGTGTATGCCCACATGGTTGAGGAGAAGGCACTGGGTATTTTTCAGGTGTGGCAAACTATTTAGAGTGCGTACGAAATAAGGACAAAGGTGGAAGCCAAGGATTGATTAAATTATTATGGTATATGATGGTTATACGTGATCTATGATTCTGGTTTATGATTGTTACATGTGATTTATGTTGTTTATCTATGATGGCTATGTTTTGAGCTAATCAGATGTGACATGTTTATACATAATGTTTTTTTATCAAACAATTAGATTGACTTGTTGTGATAGTAAGAGAATAGGATTGCAAGTGTACCTTATTGACGAACTACCAATGAGTTATGATTTTAGGTTGTTTCAATTTATTTGAATCTACTAGAAATTATGTGCATGGAACATGAATGCATGAACATGCCCAATTGGGTGACTGAAATTGAATGCATGAATGGGCAGCAATAGGAAAAGAAATTGGAACATGCAACAATATGTTGGTAGAGTACTTCAAGAGAAGGTCCATTATGGGGCATTGATACCCGATAGTGTTCATTGATTTGCATGAGCATGTTATGACTAGTATGATGGTTAAGGTAGGTATATGCCTTGGTTGTTTGATCTTCTAATGCGAGGAAGCCTTGCCAAGGGATGGATCGCTTGGGATGGGGGATGTCATAGAACTTAGAAGGTAAGTGAATGCACGGATGGGGGTAACCGGATTTCCCAAGGGACTTTGTAGAATAGAAAGGACGGTCGAAGATATATTGGTTTTGGTCATTAGAATTGTTAGATGGAATTTGATGCACATTGAGAGTGTGCCCTAAAACAATGATTTGATAACTGTTTGTTGAAAGGACAAGTGGCACGAGATTGTAGCATTGGAAATTGGATGTAGATTTGACTTTACAGTGGATTGTGGACTTCCTAGGAAGGATGTGAATCCAGGTAATTCTATTAGGGTGGAGGTGTAAGCCTCTGGATTCCCTTGTTGATTGATAAGGGCATAGTTTTCTCTTGTTTGATAGTTTAGCAGATGTGCGTATGGGTATATGTGGTTATTGTAAATATTGTATTGAGTTGTGTTATAAATCTCTAGTAAATGGTATGTTTGTCTTTTTTTAGGATATGATCATTACAAATATTGCAACAAGTTGTGTTAGAAAGCTTCATGGGAAGTATGTTTTGTTTTCATCAACTTTGTTGGTTATAGGTGTCATTGAACTATAAGGATGAGGTTCCCTAAGGGAGAGGGTTCTATAACAACCCTAGTGAAAATTCCATCTAGATATATATATAAGGCGACAGTGATGGGACATGTATTCCAAGAAAAATGTAAACTTTGAAATGGGAACTATAAACTCAAAACATGAACTCTGGCCGAAAAACGCCAAAAAAAACATCAAAAACAATGCTAAAAATGAAAAGTGTGTATACTAGAAGCATGGTTTTTTTTTTAGTGACAATTTTGAACATGTTTTAAAAATGGCAATGAAAACAAAATTTTCGTGCAAAATATAGCTTGAAAACAAAAAAAAGTGATTATATTGGAACGGTGATTTTTTTTAGGGTCAATCTTCAAAATTAAAAAAAATGCTAGTTAAATGATCTAACAACATCAAAATGACTCATAACTTCTCATTTAACACCACATGGAAATCAAACATTTTATTTCAAGAGATGATGCATACATCAGTTAGATAAATTGTCTTAAACAATTATTCAAAATCACTCATATTTTCTTGCATGCCATCAGAATTCATATCTTCAGATGAGTGACTAAATGCTGATGAAGATGTTCCATATTCTTCTCTTTCATCAACTAGTGCCCCATCTGAGTCCACATGTAGGCCCATCATTTCATGTTTCAAAATTCTTCTAGATCTACACCTAGTTTCAACAGACTCCCATCTCAATACTATTCCTTCTGGTAACAACCTTTTCAGAATCTCTATCATCTTGAAGCGAAGAGTTCCCCTCTTTGTTAAATTGAAGTCATAAACAAGTATGTCAACATCCTACAATTTCAATATGTCTATGTGGCGACGATTTATATTCCTACCCTTTCTTTTTCTCTTTCTGCCAATTTTTTGTCAACTACCATCTCTGGCTTATACACACCATTGAATGGGCGTGTATTTGTGGCATACCAACGTACTTCAACACTTGTGATATCCTCATTTTCTATAAAGACCTTTATAACTTTAGCAACCCAGAATGGATAGCCATTGAGATCTCCATCTGCTAGCACTACGATCATGCAACCCTCCTTAATATCTTGTATTGAACCCCTGTAAAGGTCTTCCATGGCTTCACATTGTGCATGAGATCTTCTGGAACTAATATACATCTCTCTTTCCTCTGCCTGTGAAGAATTAATGATACCTTGAGATTGTTGTTGTTCAACAATGTTTATTTCCTCATGTGCATTCGACACATCTCGTGGCCAAATAAATGGATTTTTCAAAGGTATATCTTTATTTTCTCTTGTTGAAATGATATCACTTTGATTATTCAAAAATGACTCCCACCAAACTGAATCAGCAATGTCAAAGTACTCATATGTATATCTAATACATTTTTTAATTTCTTCTAGGCAATGAGAATAATTTATATCTCTATTTTGTTTGCGTACATTATCAACTTCACCAATTTATTGTAATAACAATATTTTTGATGCAAATATTGGATGATCTGGAATGGACTTCAAAAATTGCAAACATGATGACGGTGCCCATTCTGTAGTAGTTGAATACTTCTTGCCCCATATTATTGTTTTCCCATCAATTGTTTTGTTACGAAATTGATGTGGGAAGCTAATGTCATTAAGTTGTTCAATGCATTTCCCTCACCATATGATCACATAATAAACCTTCGCATGTTGAAAGTTTCTTCCAACACATCAAAAGTAGGCTCTGGCATGTATGATTTCTTAATACATTCAATTAATGATGGCAAGCTCCCAGCTTCCTTCCTCCTCAATGTGACTGAAAAATGATTAAACATCTGATCAATATGGTCATGAGTGTGCCCAACAAAAAGGAAACCAACCTTTACCTTATGAAAAATTCTCAATTCAACAAGCATGTTTAGATATCCAAAAACAACCTGATTTTTGTTTTCACGGCAAGTGTTGTCAAATTGTAGATACAAAACTTTAGGAAGATTACCAGACCAATGAGAAAGCACATTATGAATTATGGTTATGGTCAGATTTGCATCATTATGAATGTTTGGAGATGTGAAGTACACCTTTCGCAACATTTTCCCATTGAAGACCATACAACCGACCAAGTGACATTGAATAAAATTTTCCTCCTGTAAATTTTTTGGTGTGCGAACAAAATGTAGTAAAAGTGTTTTCTTCCTGTCCATACCATAAATTATCAAACCCAAATATTTATTCAGATTATCATAACACTTCTTTCGATGCTTGTAGAACTTTTTCCGTTCATTTGTTTGTTGTTTGCGATGCTCCTGAAGTTCTTTGACAATTGAATCTACACAACGTAAAAGAAAGCCATTAAGATATATGTTTTCATAGTTGATGAATATACAATCTTAAAAGTTAAAGTTATGAATGCCTACCTCTTTCTAACCCTTCACATTTGTCCCTTTTTTATTTAAGAGAAGCACATGTACTGCAAATCACCATCCTTGTCTTCTTAGGAATACGGACATTGTTGAATTCTTTCTTCCATATCTTCACAAAATATTGATATGTAATAAAACCGCCATGTCCCTCTGCACCTTCTGCATATTATTTGTATAAGTTGTAGTTTTCGCCTCTCAAAAACTTATCTAGAATATGTATTGTCTCTCTATTTGGCATACACTCTCCATTCTTTGAAAATAAATCTTTCATCCATGACATTGGAGTGTTTGATAATGGCTCAAACTGTCTTTTATGACGTACTTTAGAATAAAATGTGGGATCCTTTTCCAAATTTTCTTGAATTCTCGATAGACGAAAATTCCCAATCGAATGAAACACTTTGAAATCTTTTCTACAGATAAATAAAGTCTTAATATGATAATCATAACCTGACAATATAGATTGCATGCAACCTACTAAATATGAATTTTGCATGCTTTTATTCATTGACAAATATCTATTCGTACTCTCTAATGCAAATTTGAAATCCATATGTTTCAAGCAATCTTTTTGGCAACATTCACTTGAAATGAGTGCGTTGACAGAACTTCTTCTCGTCAGATATTCTGCTCTAGCCCTTGTATAACTAGAACATCTTGCATTGATATGAAAAGGTCTACTCCTTCTCCTCGATAAAATATTTCTTTCCAACATCTCCATCATTAGATCATCATTTGTATAATGATTTTTATCATCATTAAGAGGAATGTTTTCCACACTATGATCGAATGTGCTTTTCAAATACTCACTTGGAGGATATTCTTCATCTTCTCCTTCTTCAGTGCTATTGTCATAGTCCATAGAATTCGGACATAATGGAAATTTTGACTCAATGTTTATTGGATATTCTTCCTCATGTGGATTTTCAGTGTTGCTCTCACAGTCCATAGAATTAGGACTAAGTGTATCATCTTGTCCTTCATCACTGCTACCTTTATACTCATTAGAATTAGGACTAAGTGCACCATTACGTCTGTCATCACTGCTGCCCTCATAGTCCTTAGAATCAGGACTAAGAGGACATTGTGACACTCCATTCTTTTGAAATTCATCATCACGCTCTTCATC
>APFE030369652.1:2369-25857 GCA_000404065.3 Pinus taeda
TGCGTTGGACATGAGGTAGGCCTTAAACACATTTGTTTGCCATTATTTATAAAGCGCATTTAGAGAAATATAGTGTCTGGTTGGTTTGTTTTTCATTAGGTCTTCATTAGATTCGAGGAAGGTCTATCTTGTCCGCAAGATCGACTCATTCTGCATGACAAAAATAAATGTGGTTTTATATTGATCGGCAGGGAGTATGTTTATCTGATTGTAGCTAGAAAATCCATCCATAAAGGAAAAAAATTCATTTCCTACACAGTCGTTGACAATTTGGTCGATATAATGAGTTGGATAATTGTCCTTGGGACAAACTTTATTGATGTCTCGATAATCAACACACACTCGAATAGTTACTTGCTTTTTATTAATGGTCACAATATTTGATACCCAATCGGTTAAAGGAATAGGTTAAATGAATCATGCTTTCAACAATTTCTCAACCTCAATTTTGATAGAAGCATCTTTTCATGGATGTATAGGATGTAATCGTTTTCTAGCTGGCTTAACATCCGTAGAAGTTTTTATTTCATGTACAACAATGCTAGGGTCAATTTCTAGAATCTATTCCTAGGACCATGCAAAAATGTCATGAAATTCCTGAAATAAGGCTTTGTAAGTTGAAATCTCTTCTAACAAACAAGAGGCTCCTATATGAATATTTTCAATTATTACGGGTTTCACTAAGATATCGATAGGTATCATTGTCGATATGTTCCCTAAATTCTGTTCATCACTGGAATAAAGGGTAGATATTGGATTTTGAGGATCGCTAAGGGTCTCAGATGAAAATAATGATGAAATATTATTCTCAATTTTATCAAAGGATGGTAAGAAAGTTGAATGATGATGAGCATTGTTCCACGACATTTCATCCAAGGTCATAACTTCCATGATCCCTTCATCAGTTAAAAAATATTTATTAAAAGGATCAGGAATAGAGATTGGTTCCAAGCATGACAAATGAGAATATTCATCAATGATCATATTCATTTGATCATCATCAAATGTTGATGGGTTGGAAAAAGACTGAATGGCCTCATAGGCTAACTCAAAAGGAGTACGAGGCATTTCATCACCATATAATATCATTTCTGATTCTGACAGTACTTTCCATGGATCTCCCATTTCAAAAGTACTTAATGTAATCATGTTAATCTGTGCTTCATTATGAAGAAGAAAAAGTGGAGGGAACGCGAAAGTTCCCATCAAAGATGAGTCTTTGAGTAGACCAACACCAACTTCCTCATATGCAGTGGTGGATTTTCCAACAAATGTGATACTTCCGGTAGAATTAGGGTTAGAGGTATAGTAGGAAAATTGATTTACTTTCACAATTCTTCCTTTGTGAAGAAACATAATCATCCTAAAATATGACGAGACTACTACCGCCATGGCATAAGTCTAGCTCCGACCAAGAAAAATGCTATAGTCAAGTTGAGAGTCAACAACCTCAACGTCTATTTCCAGTGTTTTACCCTCTAATTCGATTGGAAAATCATTTAAAATTCCATACGGATGAAAACCTCTTCCATAGAAGGCTTTCAAAGTTGTGGGAGATTGATTTATTGTTGGAGAACCCAAGTCTTTCCAACAGGAAATGGACATAATACATGTCAATGCTCCTTTGTCAATCACTGTTCAAAAAACTCATGGAGTTTTGATGTGAACAAGTATCTGAAAAGCTAGTTGGTGTGGGAGAAGTGGGACATGATTTTTGAGATTGAAAATAATCAAACGAGAGTCTTGAGGATATACAACTTCTATGGCTATAATAATAACTTCCTTTGTGTTGGACAATTTTGCAACACTTCAAGGGCAGGTATGGTCGAAGGTGACATATCCAAATCTTCGACGATGTTATAATTTTTGGCGGTGCTCGCATGAGGATTAAATTTTGACTTACGAAGCATACCCTTAGGAGGCGGACAAATTACCATATCGGGATTTGGTTTTCCAATATGTAATGGTTCAGAAGAAGGAGGAGTAGACACGTAAGTTTGACCAGGTGAACTGGAGTCATCTCCATTTTCAACAAGACTCTTTGACGCGTAATATTTGGATCTGGTTGCTACCATAACTCTTGAAGACATCATCATGATATCTGCTGATGGGGATGAGGAGGATTTTTCGTGAGAGACCGTTTTACTGTCTCGAGGAAAAGGATCCTTCAAAACAGCGGGTGTGGGTGAACTTTTGACAAATTTGGAAACTTCAGCCCGATGAGGGCACTCCTCAGTGTAATGATCTTCCTCACAAATAAAGCAAGGGTAGCGAGGTTTCCTTTTTTTGTCAAATGAATCATTCTTGGTTGATTTCTCCTTAGAGAGGTTGTCTTGTTTAGTTTTTCCTTTTCCCTTTTTCTTATTTTTGGGTGATTTACCCTTGCCAGTAGATGAATCTACAATGTTGATTTTGGAAGTAATTATGGGAGAAGGATCTTCGTCAGGTGAATCAGATAGAGCCGTAACCTAAACATTCTTAGAATTTTTCTTTGGGTTCTTAAATTTCTGGCTCACAAAACCAATCATGCCATCTGCAGCATGTGATCCTGGAAGAGGTGGATTACTTGGAGTAGATCGGGGTAAATTTGGGATCTTTTCATACAAAATACCAGATTGAGTATAAACAAGATCGAGATATTGAGCGTGGGAAATTACCTTCTCTTTAGTTACAACACCCCCTTTGGCCACATCTTTAGTTATTACTGGTAAAAGCGACTTTATGAACCATTCAGCTAAAATCTGGTCTGGAATGTAAACTTTAACTAGGCGACATCTTCGTCTCCATTCGTGAATGTGATCTGAGATATGGGTTGACGGTGATTGCTTTAAAGAAGTCAAAATTTCAGTTCTATTGTCATACCGAACGGGTAATTAAAAATGGGTCAAAAAGGCTGTAGCAAGGGCATTAAACGTGTTGAAGGAAACGTGCAAAAATTCTACATACCATTTGGATACCGAACTGATTAAGGCTCATTGAAAAAGTCGTACTCTAATAGAATCGCCATTTAATGAGTTGGATGCGCACCAAAGATGGTAGGTCATGACATGGTTGGACGGATCTTCACCCGACTTACCTTCTAACTTAGGAATATCTTTGGGAAAGTTATTAGGAATAGTCAGCCAATAGGGTAAATAAAGAAGTGGATGATTAGTTAACCAAGAGAGGTCAGGCAAATCTAAAGTTGCAATGAAGGGAAACTGGTGATTAGGGTCCTGCGATGGATTTGGTAACATGAGGGGCGAGTCCCATACTGGGAGGAGGATATCCAAGATATCCTGGGATAGACTGAGCAATTGGAATCTGCATACCTCCTTGGTATCCAGGATGATCCATACCGTATTGTGGTTGAATAGGTTGTTGAAACGTATGACCTAGATACAGTTGATTCTGGAAGGGGAGATTCTGACCCATTTGACCTTGAACAAACTGTCCTTGAAAGGGTTGAATTTGCAAGGGTTGACCTTGGAGAAATTGACTTTGAAAAGGTATACCTTGAATAAACTGACTTTGGGGTAAACCTTGAAAAGGTACTTGCTTATATTGAATTCTAGGATGAACAACAGGTATTTGATGTGTTGGAGGAATCGTAGGAATGGATTGAACACCAGATGCCTGAGGTAAATACTAAACAAGTGGTTGCATAGTAATCTATGATGTAAGTGGGACAGTTATTTGTGATACTTCTGGAATGGGAGTTTTAGGCGAACTTGAACCTAGGTTCTGAACATCCGTTGACATAGCAGACTGTCCCACGGTTTGATGAGTGCTCGAGGTAGGTTGCTGAAGCGATAGCTGGATAGGTGTCGATGGGTTAGCCTAGACAGTTGGTTGGACTTGAGAATACATACCTTTAAAAGGAAATTGTTGCATAGGTTGTCCAAGAGGTTAGCCAAGTTGATACAAAGGCACCTAAGAAGCAACATGAATTGACTGCTGAGAAGGGTTCTAGATTGTATTCAATCCAGGGTAAGGCATTCCAATGGCGAGTTGAGGCATAACAGGCTGACCAAAACCAATTTGAGGCATTTGAACATAATTAAATTAGTTTCTGGCAGGGGGTTTCCCCCCAGCTGTAGGGTAAGATCCACCAAAAGGTTGTCCTCCGGACAAAGGATATGATGGTTGCCGCCCAGGCGGATAATAACCATCAGTTGGGTTCGGTCGTGGATTACCAAAATTACTAGAAATCATATTAAGGACTTGTTCAGATGCCAAACCTTCATTGGTAGGGCTAATTACACCAGTTGACATGTTTGAATATGAATTTGAGGAAGAATCTCCTCAATAAGCTCTTATGAGAGAGAGTGATATCCAGGTGGTAAAAAACCACCATATAATGTGGACACAGGAGAAGTGGAATACATGGATGTATCTGATGTGGCACTTATAGGAATCATTGTGGACGAGTCAAAACCGCGTATGGTAGAATAAGGAGTTGTGTAACACGAAATCCCTTGTCCTAAAATGTTCAAGGGTGTAAAATACCAAGTGTTAGGGTGAAGAGATCGAAACAAAAGTTCTGAGATATCCACAATCTCACTGGTAGAAACTATAGGTTCTTCCTCTTCATTCGAAACAAGTTCTTCAATGGCAATAATACTAGGAGGGAGACTATCAGTAATGATAAGTGTCACACATGGTGAAAGTGGAGGATCTGGAATATGTGTTGTAGAAGGTGTATGAATTTCAAGCTCAGAAATATCAAAATCAGGTTTGTTAATATTTGGTTTGAAAACGAGGTTTCCATCGGAAGATTCTCCAGTATCTGATTCATTTTGAATGAGTCTAGTAATTTGTAAATTAGTTGCTGCTAAGTGTGATGTTAAATTCTAAGTTTGATCAAATTTAGTTTTTGTTACTTCAAGGCCTAAAATAGTATATGTTATAGGTTGATTAACTTCAATTCCTCTTACATCAGAATCAATAATAGTAGAAGTTTTAGATCCTGCTACAGTTTCAGTTTCAGATGATTTAGATTTTTCTACTTTAATATTTTCTAACTGACTCGGTGTACACTCAGGGGGATCCCCGAGTATCCTACATGGTTGTCTTGGTAGTTCCGCTACAATGAAAATTTTTCAATTTATTAATCACACAATATCTAAATTACACCTAAAGTCTCTAAAAAGTAAAAAAGAAAAAATACATAAAATAACACGCGCTAAAAAATCTAGGAGTTCAAACCATACAAACTTACTCTTCACAGAGATCAATATTTACTAGTTGGTGATGAAATCCAACATTGAAAAGATCAAGGTGAATTTTTTTATAGAAAATGAGTGTTTGGAACTAGTTACCTTGACAACCTACTTAATGAAACGGTCTAGTGCAAGTAACTCTACTATAAACCATCTCGAGCAAAGATTACCCTCCAGAGAGTCCAAGTGAGTCTAGCCAACATATGTTCTAGGTAAAACAGTACCTTCCCTCTTTTGTCACCATAGGTAGATCCCAGGGATTATAGTCACCATGTTCACCAAATACATAAATTTTACCTGGGGGGGACAATCGTATATTGGACGTACACGCAAGGGCAGAGTAACAAGCTCAATCCCCTCGAAGGCTCCTCCACATGATCAATTGGAGGTTTACTTTCAAGTGACCCCAAGTACCTTTTGGCACCATTGTAATGCGTGTAATCATTGTATCTAGGCCAATGAAGTGGGTCGGATCACTTCACCAGATACGAGACGACCTCGTGCTTAACTCATGTCTAAGAAGAGCTTCCCAGAGCAAAATGGAAATAATTGAATTTTCTCTCCCTGACTCAAGATTCTATTGTTCATTTGTAGCTTTGGAAAGTTCACCTCCTTCCCTATTCCAAAGCCCTACACTTAAGCTACTGTAGGTGAAAAGAGCCCTAAAAAATATAAAATTCTAGGTGAATTTTAATTAACGATGTATTATTAAGCTCTTCTTTTACTCAATGGGCAATGAAGGTGAAACTTATGATGTTGTCACACGACTTGAAATCTTAATGCACTCTAAAATGCAAAAGCAACTTTCAATTTCGATGAAATTCTATTTAGAGAAAAGAGAGTTTTATTTGATTTTGAGGAATAAAGTGCATCAACTCACGACTTTCCCAATTTTCTTGAAGCAACCAATTTCACTATTTTGTAATGAAAAACACAGTCAACAAACTAATTTCTAGATTTCCCTAATTATCAAAATAAACTAAAACACTCCTTTCTTCTAATCAC
The DNA here is from genome assembly GCA_000404065.3 of Pinus taeda. Classification (NCBI taxonomy): domain Eukaryota; kingdom Viridiplantae; phylum Streptophyta; class Pinopsida; order Pinales; family Pinaceae; genus Pinus; species Pinus taeda. Next base: position 8,576 of record APFE030369652.1, read on the forward strand.
TCAAAACATTCAAGCATACATAAATTAATCAAGAAGGTTGGAGAAAAGACATATTCTCCTATGAATGCTTTGATTTAATGAAAGTAGCAGTGCAATTGTGAAAATTTTCCCAAGATGAAAGCAAGAAATCTTTTTATCAAGAAAAAAATAACCATGATTCTTTTAAAAAAGCACAAGGTCTTCAGAAACCCTAATTTGCAATTCAAAGTGATTTTGACTAACAGGCAATATTTAAGGCTTCACCAGTTTATTTGACATAACAAAATAAGAATATGACTTACAAAAAGACATTCAAACTTGTTTTGATCAATCAGCAAATCAACCAGGAAAATCCCTAAGGTATTCTTTCAAGAAGACCTAATATTCAAAAAATCATCAACAAAGAAATCAACTCAGTTTAGAAAAGAAAACACACAGTCCAAACAAATAGAATGACACTTTCAGAAAGGAAAATTCAAGTCTGGGTTGAAGCTAGCATGAAAGTTTCAAAAATTTTCAAGCCCTGCATGGGTTTCCAGTATAAAACAGAGCGCATGCGCTCAGTTGCTACAGAAAAAAGGGTGTAGAACTACGCTTTGTGTACAAACAGAAACAACGCAGGGAGGAAAACCTAAAGAAAAAAATCAAGAATCAACCAATGAGATCTAAAAGGCCATTAATTTATGAAGACTTGGGTCTGGATAAATCAGAAAAATCATAAATCAAGGCTAAGGAAAAAGTCGAGAATAAATACATTCCCCAATGGAGTCACCAGTTTGTTACATCGAACAATCCCTCTTGTGGACAAGAGCGACCTCCCTAGGTCCTATTATCACTCAGGTTGTTCCCCAGGAAAATTCTGAGGGAATACGACCGAGGTAACCACAGACCAATCTTTTAGACACAGATTCTAGCCAATCTGCATCCAGAGAGGGCTCTCTCTTTATAGTTTAGCTTTCTTTTGAAGTATTTTAGGCTAGTTATGATGTTCAAGGGTTTGGTTTTGAGTTTTGGATGGTGGTGGTACTGTAGAACAAGGCTGCAAGTCTGAGGAGTTCAGTCCATTGGGCTAATGGAGTCTGTGAGGATGAACTGTTGTATGTGGTTTCTTTGACATAGGGTGGTACTACAGAGCAGGGTAATCAGTCATGGAACAATTCATAAGCTGAATTAGATGGAATGGAGTCTGTGGTTGGAGGGTAGTTAAGAATCCTTCAACATGCAGACATAAATAAAGTGAAAGATTATGACCAAGAAGCAATTAAGAATTTCTTAGCATTAAATCAATATGTAAGAACTAGGGAAACAGGAGCAGTTAAGAATTCCTATTTATGCTGATCCTGAAGAAAACATCAATAATAATAAAGATTGAACACAGAGTGCAAAACAAGCAAATTCTAGGCTATTCTTCTTCTCTATTACTAAGATCATGAAACATATATGATATATATAAACACATAACAGTAAAACATAGGTGATGATAAACTTATTGATCCATAGCATGACTCAAGAATTCTGTAGCAGGGCCTCAGAGCATCAATTCCACATTCATATAGCGCAACGACAATGAAATCCAACAACTTTTGTATTCAACAAATTCTCAAAGTTACAACACAGTCTAGAGAAGAAATCACCAACCAACTCCAAATACTTCACTTGGGGAGGTATTTATACAAAAAGTGTTTACAAAATATCTGAATGAGAAAATATCAAGCATTAACTTCATCCATCTACTTTACAGGAGAAGCAAATGAGAGAAATGAATGCAGAAGTAAATGTTGGTGTGCTGGCTGTTCAGTTGGTTAGATATGTTGACTTTCAAGCTCAAAGCTCAGCTGTCTTCTATCGATATTCTCGCGTTGTTGTCCTGGTTTCCTCGGCTGTATCTGGACCGTCTTTAATACTCTGTTGCTCCAGCTTGATTCTCGTTCCCTGTTGTTTTCTTCTTTATGGTGTGTGATACCAAATTTCAACCTCCCAAAGCTATAAAAAGAAATTAAAGATATGTTTATAAAATCTCCAACATTCTCTGCCACCATTGGTCTCCTGGTAATTGATGTCTTTTCAATTTCCTTAAAGTCTCATCAGCATCAGTGTATATGTAGAAATCAGGCTGGACTGTGAAAAGATGTTTTATTTCATGTTCAATATAAAACAAATTTTCCAAACTGTCATACAGGCTCTGTCCTAATGGGAGTGCTCTTTCTTCTGAAGTGCTTGATGAGGTTGTGATTTGATTTGTAACATATGTATTCACCTTGTGAGCATAGTTTTTATGTGTCATCAGTTTATGATCATTGGTTAATAAACTGGGCAGACCCTTTTCCTCCAAAACTGTAAACTTCCCTGTAAAAGCATTTATCCCCACTTGCATGTCTTGGCACTTCCTCTCCAGATTTTGTATGAAGTTCTTCATGGTCAGAACTCTCTTGAATATTTGAATGGTGCCTGTCCTGTCTCTGATTTCCAGTGCTACTAGCTCTTCACTGGTGTGGGTATTTAAAAAGTGTATTAACCTATTGGCCTGTTCGGGCATGTGTCCCAATAATGTCCTGACCTTTTGAATCTCTTCTTGGGCTAGTACTATCAAGTCAATTTGCTCATGGATTATTTGTATTGATCTCCATTGATCAGTGATGGATTGCCCAATATTAGCCCACAAGATCATTTTAATTTCTGCTAGAGGTTTGTGAAGAGAAAGATCCTTTTCTAAGGATTTTACCTTGTTTTCCAATGCTTTTACCTCTCTTGTTCTTTCTGCCACAGTCATTTTTGATTTGTCATAACTCACTTCTAGTTTAGCCAATTTGTCTTTGGCCTCTTTTAGCTCTAACACTTGGAGCTCTAACTCTTTCATTGCCTTCATTAGCTCTTCTATGCTCATGGTGGTACCTGGTGTTGTTGTTGTTGCTGCTACTGAAGTATCTGTAGCTGATGTACCTGTTGTTGGGACAGTGGGAGGTACTGCTATTGTAACTGTAGGAGGAGCGGTTGTAGCTGTTGGAGCTATTTGGTATGGTTGGGAGGTCGATACTCCCTGCTTTTCCTATAATGCCTTCTCCAATTCATGCTCTATTTCACTTAGTCTTTGATTCATTTTTATTAGCAAATCCATTATGCCCTCCTCTTCTTTTTGCTGCACAACTTCTGTGGTTTGAGGATGCATGGTAATAGGTAGTTTTAATTTCTTCTTGAGGGCTACAATGTCTTCCTCCTTTTCTATTAATTCTTGTATGCCTTTGGGATCTTTGGGATCATGTCCCAGCTCAATGATAATCTCTTCCAAGGACTTGAGCTTGTTATCCTTGGCTAATGAAGAGGCCTTTTCCAACTCTAATTGGGTAGAGGTGTTGTGCAATGAATTCTGCAGTTTGTGAGCTAATAATGCCTTGTTTACCAAGGTGGAGTACACCATTTCTCCGGTTTGCTTATGTAATTCAATCTGGTCCATTGGATGGATGTCTTTGGAGAGAACTTCCAGATTGGTCCTGATATAATCAACAACTGACTGTGGCTGCTGCATTGTGGGCTTGAAGTGACTAAGGATAATTTTCCCTTCTTGAATATCAAATGTTGCTATTAACCTTTGTTGATTAGTGGGAGTCATCTTTAGCAATTGATCATAAAGTTGAATTCTTATTGGCTCATTCCTTACCTTTATCTCAGTGAAGGTTTTCTTGATACCCGAACCTTGCTTGCTTTGTTGCTTGCTATGTGGCCTGGTAGATGAGACTTCCACATTGTGCTGTCTCTCTAGCTCTTGCTGGTATGAGCTAGCTGATGTGTCCATCATTGGAGAAGTTTGTTGCCCAGTCATTCCTTCACCCCTTAGGTTGCCTGTTGTTTATTCCAAGAGTTCCTCTTCAGAGTAAGGATTTAACCTTTGCCTCTTTTCTCCTGGTTGTTCTATTGGTCCACTTATAGGTGTGCTTTCCTCTCTGTCTCTTTTCTTGTCTCTTTCCTCATTTAGAGGAGTTTGTAATACAGGGATTTTAGGTACCTTTGTCTGTGTTGAAGGACCTTGCCCTTGGCCTTGTTCCTTTGAGGTATCTAGCTGGTCTATCATTGTTCCATGCTCTGAATCTACTACCTGCTTGCCCTTAGTTGACCCTGTGCTGGCCTTTTGTGATGGCTGCTGAGAAGTCCCAGCAAAATATGTGTCACCTCCTATGTGCTAAGGCAGCTTGAAAGATACCTATCCAAAAGAGTCCAGGTCAAGTGTTTTTTCAAGTTCTTTCATGGCTCTTTCCAATCTCTCTTCCTCAATAATTTCTTCCACTAATGTGCCTTCTAACCATTCTTGTTGATTAACATACTGTTGAATCTCAGGGATCTTGTGATGAACATATGGCGCTAGGTTGTTTTTGACTTTTCTATAGCTTATAAAATGATCAGGGTCATATGGTGCCCAATAGAAACTTTGTTTCAACTTAAGTCGCTGACCTAGAATCTTATCAGCCTCTTCCCAGGCTTCCCTTTTGTTGAAGATAAAAGGGCCCAATTGATTTCTTATTTTTAGCTGTGCCTTTTTCTTAGCCTTACAGAAATGGATTATGTCTGTATGGATAAAATGCTTGAAGTACTCCAGTGCAAACAACCTCATGGGCACAAATTTGGGTAGCTTGTAGGGGCATAGTTCACAACCATATATTCAGATTTCAGTGTGATTCTGGTAAAAGTACCAGTCACCTATGCTGTAGCTTTTGGAGAGCTGTAAAATTTTCTGCATTTCATCAGAGAGTCTAGCAGGAGGAGTTGTCACCAATAAGGAAGAGGCTGGATGTATGAACAGGTCAATGAATTCACAGTAAGTATAAGGAGAGTCATAAACATGGTGGAATACTGAGGTCCAGAAGATTACAAACCTTCTCTCTCCTTTGCAATCCAATTTTCTGAGGGGAATTTGAAAACTATCTAGTTGATTGAACAACAACAAATGATATATGTATGGTGTGTATTTAAACACTCTTTCTCTGTCCATGCTCATGAATTTCTCATGGATCTTATCAGCTATGAAGGTGTCATAATCATATTTGATAGCAGGGGGTTGTCCTGGAGTAAACATGGATAACAAAACTAATGTGTTCTCATCAACATGCTCACTTGTTTTAAATCCTAAGATGTAGGATATCATGTCTATAATGAATCTTCCTGCCTCAGTGAACCAAGCATGCACATATGGGGGTGGGCCTCAGTGCTGGCAATTTGGCACCTTGGTCAAGCAAAAGTCCCATGGAAAGAGGAGTCAGAGGTTGAGTGGGCCTGAAGTGTAGCATTTCATTTATGGATTCAGGGGTGATGTAAAAGAGGACATTTCTAGAAGGGGCCATCACTGCTCTTTGAATGGGCTCATAATTGGCATGGCATTGGTGGATGGGTTAGGGAATACATTCACTGAAGGGAGGTAGTACATGGGCATATTGGACTCCCAAATTCCATAGACATCGGTAATGTTGCGGTAGCTATTCCTAATTTCACAAAATGCTTGGAAATGAGGCTTGTCACCAATTAGGTCATTAATCTGGAAATCTCCGTCAGCTAAAGGTATCCATTCCAGTTCTTTGTGTGGATTATTGAGAGGTGCAACATTCAGGGCCACTGGAGCCTCCATTGCTCAACTATCTGTGATTTTTCAATTTGGAATTTGGGACTGTGTAGCACAAGTAGATAAAACAATAGTTGAGGGGCTTTTTCAGGGAATTGCACACTGAATTCGATTCAAATTAGAACTTGCTGGGTGAATCTCACAGTGGAAAACTAAGTTTGCAGGGTTTTTCGGTAAAAATGGAGGAAACAGTGGTAATGGTGCACTTTTTGAAAGTAGTTTGATGATTTGAGCTTAAATTTGGGCACTTTTTGGACAATTTGCAAAGGAAAGTTAAAAACAGGGGGCTCGAGAACAAGTTTTTAGGTAAACGCCTGTTTTTATAGGCTCACTGGGTGAATTTTATAATGGGACACGAAATGTACAGGTTTTTTGGTGAAAAGTGGGTAACAGAGCAGTCCTGGGGTACTTGCATGGAAGTTATATACTGAATTCAATATGAATTTTTCCTTTCTGGTATAACTTTCATAGGAAAACTTTCAAAACACAGGATTGGGAGGAAAAACGGGTAAATACCTGGGTTGTGGACGCACATAGAAGGAATTTGTAGGTTTGGATGATGAACTGCAGCGTGGAAGACCGAAGTATGCTGGTCGGGTGGCAGACTGAAGTTCTGGAGGTGACTTCGTCGTAATTTACATGCACAACTTCCGTAAAAAACAACAACTAGAAATGGACAAAAATGACATTTTCACGGTTTTTTGACAAAATTTGGCTTTACGGGCTTTTTCGCGCTTTTTTGTGATGACGTCATCATGACGTAATTTTTATCATGTAGCGAGGTACGGAAGGTGACGTGGTGGATGGCGTGGCAGACGACATGGAAGTGAGGTGGCGGATGACGTGGGTGATGACGTTACAAGATGACATCATCGGGGGTTCAGCGGGGGCAGTAGATGGTATTCCCCGCACTACTTTTGGGACAAAGGTTGTTTCGGGCGGAGGGGATGCGATGATATCGGGCGGGCGACACGCATCTTCTGTACGGCGAGAATACCGCTTTTCATCGGATGCTAATGATCGGTCATCAGAGGGGTTCCAATATTGACGTGGGCCGTCAGATGGGAAATCCCAAATCCAATGGTTGACAGGGATTGGAGATGTTGGCGGTTTATTGTGCGGGGAGCCGAGTAATAAACCTTGGTTAATTGCATCGGGGCGACTTTTATTGGCTGTCGTGGGTTTAGATTATTGATTAACCAGGTGTCAATCAATTTTTTCAATATTTTGCGCAGGGAGGGTTGTCCATAAGATTTCAGATAAACCTTGGACCCCCTTTAAACATTAATATATGGCTTATAACTAAGCCTGGGGCGGGATATTAAAAAATCGGGGTTTTTCTTATGTATTTAAATAGTACGGGGATGGGGAAAAATCTTATATAGGAGCTATATAATAAAGTCAATATGTTAATGAAAAATATGTTTAAACAAAAAAAGCTAAGTTAAAAGTGAAAAACTTAGGCTTAGGGAGATGAAAGGACACCAAGCTATGAAGTTTGGGAAACTTAGCATAATAGACAAAAGCATTTTTACACAAGAAATGAGGCTTTTGTTAGCCTCCTGCTGCAGCAGGTTACTCATCTTTCATGATTGACATTTTTACATGCCAAATATGTCATTCTTTGCATACTGCAATGTTCCATATTTGCTATAGAGGCCAATGAAGGTTGCTAGGAGGAAGTGCCAGTTCAAAGCGCCACTCCTGTGTTCCAATTTTGATGTACTATTCGATTTTAAACAATTTTCAGTTAAAGGGAGGTCCAAACAGTTTAATCTTGGTCTCCCTAGGTTTCAATTTCATGTTTTAGAATATAGAGAATGAATATCTGTCCAAACAGCTTAATCTTGGTAGATTCTTAGACACGTAGAGAATCAAAGGAGCCCAACTGCTTAATCTGGGTCCTTGGAAGAAATAAGTGTAGATGTAGATAGGAAGACAGAAAAAGGAAAAAAAAAAGTTGAAAAAGTTGGGTCTGCAAGCCCAGATGCACCCAAACCAAGAAGAAGAAAAAATGCTAGCAAAGTAGGCTGGGTAGGTAATTTTGAGGTTGCAAAATGGTGATTTATGATCAATTCCACATTATCAAGTGTTATATTTATCCAGATCACAGTTATCAAGCAGTTCCCATCTGAATGACTTCAAGCAAGGCATGTCTAACTCCCCCTTCTTCTTATTTCCCAAATCATTCACTAACATCCCCTCAAGGACCCTGGGATGTGCCCAAGAGTATATATTCACTCCACCCCTGTTCAAACCAAGTTGACATCTGAGTTGACTTAGTGAAAAGAAGCCACATTTCTTGTGTAAAAGTCATTTCTCCATAGTCCATTCACTTCCTGTGTCTAAGTTTCAGTTTAAAAACTTAGCCCCTTCCCTACATCTCACCTCACAAGTTCATATTAACTTATAACTCTATTTATTAGCTCCCTAAATCATTTCCCTATCCCCTATTATGCAAAAATCTATATAAAACCCCAAAAAATATTAAATATTCCCCCCATGGCAACTATAGGCAAATAAGTAAAAGTCGGGAAATGTTAGATTCATCTGGGATCTAATATTAGCCTTCCGTGTTACTACCCTCAGGATCTATTTAGCAACTGGTTAAATAAAGAACCCTGCTAAACCCTTTCTCCACACACAAAACCATACCACCCCCGCGCACATTGTGTTTCATATTTTATTGATGTTTGACTAATAAATAACCACAGTCCTCCACCAAAGCACACCAATTTGTAAAGTTCAAAACCCACCCAAAGCCGTGAAAAATTAAATTTTATCGCACGCGCAGTTCGATTAAAAGCCGTGCATCTTCTCCTCCTGTCCACCGTCGGATCGCCTCTTCCAGATCTGACGGCCTGTATGCATATCAAGCGCCCTTACGTAACAGTGCGATAACACCCAATGGACGACGATTTCTCTGTTGTACACCGAGACAGCTGTCGGTTTTTCATTGCATCGGGCCCCCCCTGACAAACACTGCTCTCGTACCAAAGGCAGTCTGACGTAAACCCAAAAACTGCCCTCCCTTCGCGTGACATGAGCGCCACGTCACCTGCCAAGTTGCCGCCAACTCACCCCTTCCTGCCTACGCTTTGCTGACATCACCCCGCCACCGTGTCCCTGCCATGTCATCACCCCGCCGTACTGCCACATCACCCTGCTGACGTCATCACTGTACAAAAGGGTCCCACTGCTGACGTCATCCGCCGTACTGCTGACATCATGTTGACGTCAACAGCTAAAAAGGAGAATGCGCAAGTGTAAAATTGAGGCTTCGAAGCCCCAGATTGAAATTCTGAGGCAGTTTTCGATACACGATTAGCACTTAGCTACGGGAAATGGGCCATATTGGAGAATCTTTGGGAAATCTTTTGATTCCTCAGCCATTTTTGCGCCGAAAAGGGCAGAAAAGGCCTGATTTTGCAAATTTTAATGTATCAGAAGAAAGAGAGAGACCCAGTTCAGACATTGAAGACTATCAGAGCACATGTGAAGCCAAAAACCATGTCAAAGAGTATCAGCGTTGTAGCGAAGTGTATCAGTGAAGATCTTCTCAGGGCTCAAGGCAAATGAAACATTAAAAGAAAGCCTTGAAAGTCAAGAAGCAGTTAAGGAACCATTCAAAGCTCATCATCACAATGACTGCACATTAAAACTCACATGAAATCAGTGGACCAGAACTCAAAGCACAGTTATTGCAGAACCACTGCACCAGGTCACCAAAGATACTGTATTAACTCATTTTGATCCAGTTGCCCCTAGCACAGCCCAAAGGATATTTACTTGCATTTAATTCCAGCACAAGTTTAGGTTTAAAAAGTTTTCCTGCAGACATATTTAGGTCAGCTGTAATAAATACTTTCAGATATTTTACCTATAAAGAGGACCCTGAACAATGTAATGAGGGTTGGTTTTTTTTGGTTAGATGTTTTGCTTGAGCAGAGACTCGCACTCTATATTTGATAATTTCTATAATCAAAGACTGCTTACGATCTTGGAGGATGAATTGTATACTGTGTTTAATGGTTGAAGAGCGACTGTGGAATTCTTGTGTTGATACATGACTCAATAAGTGGTTCCTACCTCTGTTTTTCCATTCATATATCATTATCTAAGCAGCAGAAAGAAATATTAGCTTAGAATTTGTTTAAGTGCACTCTATGCTCAATTTCTATTGTTTCTCTATGTTTTCATCTGTTTTAGGCATAAATATGAATTCCATCTGGCTCATATTTTCCCTAATTCACCATGTGTGACAGTTATCCAGGGATTCTTAACTGCCCCTAGATAGAGCTCATTCTCTTTCCTTCTGTTAAGCTGATTGAGAGATTCTTAATTGCCTCTCTTTCCTTACATTCACCCCATCTCTTTAGCTTAAAGGTTGTTTCATGTGCAACTACCCTGCTCCATATTCCTCTTGTGATCAAGAAAGCCTACCTGTGGTTTTACTCCTTGACTCCATGCCCAATAGTTTGAAACTTATCACACTATGCCTGCCTCTCTGCTTGAATGCATCTTCCTTCCATTCAAACACCATCCAAACCTGAACAAAACCCACTAAACCCAATAGCTAGCCTAAAATCATCATCAACAAAGCTAAATCATCAAGAGAGAGCCCTCTCTGATTACAGGTGGGCTAGAACCTGTAATCCAAAGATTGGTTTGTGGTTACCTCGGCCGTATCCCTTCAGGAGCTTAGGGACAACCTGAGTGATAACATAATGGCGACTCCGCTGGGGAACTTCCTCAGATAATCTCACAAACCAGTCCGAAGCTCTGGAAAGGAAGAAACCGACCTTTAACAAGTTTATGTTAACCTGTATTCTTAGAAAAATCCCCAAAAAACAAGCTAGAAGTTGGCTCCCAAGATGCATTCACGTTACACAAGATCTAATCCAGATCCAAATCCCCCAACTGTTTTTGATAACCTCAATATAATTCCCAAGATCATTAGAAAACAAGAGCAACAAGAATGGTTGACTGCTTCCAGTCCTGAAATAAATCATCGTAGCCATTTAGCAACCCCTGTTAAAATTCTGTTCCGTTCAAACCCTACTTCCCCTGGTTCATCATCCACTTCTGCGAGCCCTGTTTCCACACCTCCATCCACTACAAATACCACCACTACTACTCCTATTATCCCAGTTACTCTCGTTGTTCCACTTGTCTCGGTTGTTCCGCTTATCCCAGTCGTTATGGCTAACAGATATGCACCTTTACAGCTACCTGCAAATCCTGGGGCTATGCCTCAGGATTATCAGACTAAAATTACCTATTTTGATGGCACAAATTCCTGCACAACCCTTTAGCATACAAAGAAAATGTAGGATTACTTTGAGAGTTATGAGATTGATGATGACAGTGTAAGAATGAAGATTTTTGTCCAAAGTTTGACCGGTGATGTCAGGACTTGGTTCAGAGCACTCCCAACCAATACCATAGGAGACCCAGAAGCCTTATATCAGTCCTTTATAAATAGGTGGGAGAAAAAGAAAGACCCCCTACACATATTATCTGAATATGACACTATTAAAAGATGCCCTCAGGAAACTGTTTTGGATTACTGTGCAAGGTTCAATAATGTCTACAATGCAATACCACAGAACTTAAGACCTCCACCTGATCTCTTTTTATACAAATTCCCTGATGGTTTTGATGCTGAGATGGCTTATCAGCTAAGAGAAAGAGCCCGTCAAATCCTTGCAGAGATGCAAGATTTTTTTGTTAGTGTGGAGGCAAACCTAATCGCCAAAAGAAACAGAGCTAGAACCGAGAGAAGAAATACCTTTAAGGAAGAACCCTCGGCCTTAGACCAAAATTGGATGCTATTATCAGTGGCATGCATAGGTTGGGAGACAGAGTAGAGAGTGTTGAGAGGAAATTATCATGGGAAGGGCAACAACCCAACACCATAAGGAATCCAAGCTTCAGGAAAAATCAAACCACAAATGCTGGAAGAGCTAGTCCTGACCATGATATTAGACCTCCTTTCCAAGAAAACTATGCAGAGGCATCCACATCCAGTGAGCCCACAGAGGAGAATCACATAAAATTGATAGACTCGAAAAATGAGCAGCCAATCTTTCTCACTCAAGAAGACCAAGACTACCCTGATATAAAACAATTTCAGACCAAGACGGGAGAGTCTTTTGATTTTAAGCAAGGTTATGATTCTTTTGTATATGAGGTCCACAAACAATATAAGCTGAGAACAAGAACCATTGATCTCCCTGCACCTAGAAAAACAAAGGATCGCATACAACATAATGAGATTAAAGGAAAGGTTGTCATAACAGACCAGTCAATATTGTTGTCCCAAACCCGTAGTAGGTAACTGTAGAGGACATATCAGACATACAACCTCCTACTGATCAGCCTCTACCTTCTTCTTCCTCAAAATAAAATTTGAATGGCACTCCAAAAAATCTTCCCAAGACAGAAATACCACAAACTGTCATTCACCATAGCATAGACAATCCAAAGGAAAACGCAGAGAGTATTATGGAAAAGGAGAAATCTGCTGCTATTAACGCTAAGAATCCATTAGAAAAACCATTCAGTTTAGAAGCTGAGATTGGAAAACTCAAAATATCCATCCCCCTCTCAGAACTTGCCAAACATGACGTATATAGGCAACAGATTCAAAGATCACTTCAACTACCAGAGGTCAGGGATGATGTGAATGTTCTAGATGATACCCCTGAGCTGCTGTTTGGTCCAGAAGTTAATGGAAAATCAACCTATGGATCTGTTCCACCTTTCTATGTCAGTGTGCACATACATGACAAAATATTGCACAATGCTATGTTTGACTCAGGTGCCTCACACAATCTTATGCCCAAAGCTGTGATGGAAAAGCTAAACCTTGATGTCACAAGACCCTACAAGGATATTTACTCCTTTGACTCAAGTCAAGTCAAATGCTTAGGCTTAATCAAAGACCTTTGTGTGTCTTTAGTCCAATTTCCCAACAAGACAATCCTAATGGACGTAGTAGTCGCTGACATTCCAACAAAATATGGTATGCTCCTATCAAGATCATGGGGGGAAAAACTCCAAGGATCCCTTCAACTCGACCTCTCTTATGCCACCATATCTGTCTTTGGGCAACCAAAGAGACTATATATAGAAACACTGATGAAGTATGTGGTGAGTAGTGAGGATATTCCCAAAAATTTTCCAATTTACTCAATCCATTCTGATATGGATTCATTTATTCTTTTTAATGAGGATAATGATCCCCCAACTGATGACAAGCCTCTAGCTTCCAAGCTAGAGACATGCATAAATGAAGAACCGGTTTCCCGTGCCCATGAAATAGCCCCAACAGTCAAAGAAGCCAGTAAATAAGAAAAACCTCCTCAAACTAAAATTCTAGATCTGCCCAATCCTGAAATAACTGAAACTCTTGATAAAAACCAAAAACAAGAAATTACATGGTATTTAGAGTTTGATGGTTCTGTCAACAAGTTAGGAGCAGGGGCAGGTGTATGGATTCACAATACACATGAAAATCATGCAGAAGGCCATGCTTATAGACTAAATTTCAGATGTACCAACAACATGGCAGAGTATGAAGCTCTCCTCTTAGGCCTAAAACTGCTCAAAGTTCTAGGAGCTACAAAAGTGTCCATTCTAGGTGACTCTGATTTGATTATCCAACAAATGAAGGGCAACTTTTTAACTAATGACAATAGGATGAGGGCCTATAGGACTGCTGCAACAGATATACTTAACACCTTCGCTGAATCCAAGCTTGCCAAGATTTCTAGAAACCACAACATACACGCTCACAGTCTAGCCACTTTTGCTAGTACATGCAAGCTTCCCTTTGAGCCAAATCACCATTTTACTGCTGAGATAAAACATAGGCCCGCTGTTCCTAACAATATTAGAGATTGGCAAGTATTTGAAAATGATGCCCACATTAACAATTTCCTCACTCTTGAGGGCGAGTTTTCAAATTTAAACATTGATATGGAGGCCGTAAACAATTCCCAACAACAAACAAATGAAAATCAACAGGCTGTAACAGCTGCAATAGCAAAACAAATCCTCAATCCAACTGTTTTTGACAATGTAAACATAGAAGAACTGAAACAAACACATCTAGAGGAAACAACCAAAGCAGAGGCTGAGTTCATTGATCTGAAGAATAATTTTCTGCCTGCTGGCCTTACTCCGTTAGAAGATATGTTTGATGACAATGATGTGCCCAAAAAGCCAAAAATGGAGCCTTTAGATGCTGCTATAGAAGAACACAACATAGGGACGACAGAACAGCCCAAAATGATTAAATTGTCCAAAAATCTGCCCCTTGATCAAAAGCCAAAGTATGTGGATTTATTCAAAGAGTTCCAAGATGTATTTGCCTGGAGTTATGAGGAGTTGAAGTCCTATGACACCTCAGTAATTCAACATACCATTCCCTTAAAACCAAATCAAAAACCATTCAAGCAGAAACTTAGAAGAATAAACCCTATGCTTCTTCCTCTCATTGAGAAGGAAGTGAAGAGAATGTTCAAAGCAGGTATTATAGCACCCATCAGATTCTCTGAATGGGTATCCAATCTAGTTCCCACAAGAAAAAAATCAGGTGAGATCAGACTGTGTGTAGACCTAAGAAACTTAAACCAGGTCTCGTTAAAAGACCACTATCCTCTGCCTAAAATGGACCACATCCTACAAGGAGTAGTGGGTTCCTCTAGGATTTCCTTACTAGATGGATTCTCAGGTTTCAATCAAATACTTGTTCACCCAGATGACCAAGACAAGACAACCTTTATTACACCCTGGGGAACATTTAAGTATGTTAAAATTCCTTTCGGACTAAAGAACATTGGTGCCACCTTTCAAAGGGCAATGAATATTGCATTTGCCAAGGAAATCCATGAATTCCTTGTTGTCTATCTTGATGACTTAACCTCGTTCTCCAAATCTGATCAAGAGCACCTCAAACACTTAAGGAAGATCTTTATAACATGCAGGAAATATGGCATTTCCCTGAACCCCAAGAAGTCCTTGTTTGACCTTGAGGAAGGTAAGTTGCTAGGCCACATTATCTCAAAAGACCTCATCAAAATTGATCCGGAAAGAATTCAAGCAATCCTTCAAATTCCATACCCAAGAAACATAAAAGAGTTGCAAGCATTCCTTGGAAAAATCAATTTCCTAAGGAGATTTATCCCAAACTTAGCAGAAATGATAAGACTGTTAAGTAACATGTTAAGAAAGGATGCTAAGGTAAGATGGTCTCTGGAAACCAAGCAGGCTTTTGAAAGTATCAAAGCCGCTTTGACTCAAACGCCTGTGCTCACAAGTCAACAATTTGACAAGGATTTCATCATGTTTTCCTTTCCTTCGCAACACACGATAGTTGCTGTCCTTCTGCAAAAGGATGATCAAGGAAATGAAAAGCCTATTGCATTTTTCAGCCGAGCCTTAAGAGATGCACCTTTAAAATACCAAATCATGGAAAAACAACCCTATGCCCTTGTCAAAGCCATCAAAGACTTCAGAATTTATATTTTGTATTCACGTGATTGCCTATGTCCCAAACTCTGTTGTAAAAGACATATTAACTCAAGAGGGACTAGAAGGCAAAATAGGCAAATGGATTGCCAGTATTCTGGAATATGACATTGAGATAAAACCCACAAAGCTGAAAAAGGGACAAGGTCTAGCCAAGCTAATGTCCGAAACAAATCTTCAGGCCTTAGACATCAACCAGCTGGACAATGAACAGGAGCTGGCGACTATGTTATGCTTCTTAACCTACAAAGCAATACCGAACAGAGAATATGCGAGAAAAATACCCAGAACACAGAATATGCGAAGAAAATATACCCAGAACACAGAATAGCAATGATTTTATTACTCAGAGAGAAATGTTCACAGGCCTCTTCGAGGGGGCAACCTCCAATAGAGCAGAGCTCGATTACAAAACAAAACACGATACTCCTCGCAGGGAGTCTCTATCCTTTATATATGACTCATACACAATACCACGGGCCAATACCGTGGGTTTTATTAATACCATCTATCTAATACTACCGCCCATTTACCCTTTATTTAATACTACCGCCCATTTGAAACTAACTGTGGTCCCTTCATTAATTGCGGTTTAACCACTTACAAATATTAATATGGGCTTTATTGACTCTTGACTATGACGTGATCCCATGACATGAATAAGGGGGTTAGGGTGGGACCCTAACATGCCCTCCCCCTTAAGACTAGCCTTGTCCTCAAGGCTGAAGTTGCGGAAACCGCTGAAGAATCGTGGCTGGTTCCCAAGTTGCATCTTCCGGAGAGGTGTCTTTCCATTTGACAAGGACCTCTTTAATCATGCGGCCGCGCAGGTGCTTGTCTCATGTGTCTAGAACTTGTTCCAGTTGAAGCTAGATTGACCCTTCCTCGTCCAATTTCGGTAGACTGGTTTGAACTCGGCAATTGTTCCCAATCACTTTCTTGAGGCACGATACATGGAAAACTGGTTGGATTTTTGCTGTAGGTGGCAAAGCCAACTTGTAAGCCACTTCTCCAATGCGCTGAAGTACTTGGTATGGTCCATAGAATTTTGGAGAGAGCTTTTGACAACCCTTGTCTTTGAGTGATGTTTGCTTATAGGGTTGCAACCTAAAAAAGACCTGATCCCCTTCTTGAAATTGGCGCTCTGAGCGATGTTGGTCAGCCTGTTGCTTCATACGGTTCTGAGCTTGATGAAGATTCTCGCGTAGGTGGGTGAGCATGGTCGCACGATGTTGTAGGAGTTGATCCACGGCTTGCACTTTGGAGCACCCTGTGAGATAAGAAGTAGGGGAAGGCGGAAGTTGACCATAGACTGCTTCATAGGGAGTCATTTTGGTGGTGGCATGATAGTTGGTGTTATACCACCATTCCGCCAGAGGTAACCACTGTACCCAAAGGTGTTGCTTTTCTGAAGTGAAACACCTAAGGTAGGTTTCTAGACATTTGTTGACTGCTTCGGTTTGACCATCTATTTGCGGATGATATGAAGTACTGAGTTTGAGTTGAGTGCCTTGTATTCTGAAGAGTTCCTGCCAAAAATTACTGGTGAAGATTGGGTCGCGGTCGGACACAATAGAAGTGGGCATGCCATGCAATTTGAAGATCTGATCCATGAAAGTTTGGGCAACCAACGTTGGTTTAAATGGTTGGGGTAGGGCGCAAAAATGAGCATACTTTGACAGTCAGTCCACAACCACCATGATGACTGACTTGTTCCCAGACTTTGGAATACCTGTAATGAAATCCATGGAGACCTCCATCCAAATTGACGCCGGAATGGGCAATGGTTGTAATGTGCCTGGTGTGTTGACTGTTTCCCCTTTGTGGCGTTGATAGATGTCACATTCTGCTACGAAAGTAAGGATGTTCTATTTCATACCGGTCCAAAAGAATGATTTTCTGGTGCGCGCATACGTCTTCTGAAAGCCCGAATGTCCTGCAATTGGAGATGAGTGTAATTCTACCAAAATGCTACTTTTGAGGGTGGATGTTGGTGATATTACGACTCTGTCCTTGTAGCGAAGAATATCATTCTGCCACGAGTAGCCCTTGCTGGAATTAGGATCCACCTGCAATTAAGAAATAAGTTGGGAGAGCCCTGGATGTGAAAACCATTCCCTGCGAGCCTCTTCAATCCAGTCTGGAATTGGAAGGGAAATTG
>APFE030369669.1:0-17899 GCA_000404065.3 Pinus taeda
ATGAGAGAAAAGCCATTGATACCATACAAACTGATTTGGTTCCAAATATAAAGTTGCCATACGTACCTTTTGTGTGTTTTGCACATTATTGAGATCGAAAAATTGCTCCATCTGTTATATCCATGTTGCAGGATCCTTGCCATCAAACTTCCTCATATCGACTTTTGGAATATGGTGGGTCTTAGATCCAACATTAGAGTCTATGGAATCATTATTAACATTTCTTTTGTTCTCATCATGAGTTTCCTTTACTACCCTTTCGCCCTTAGTGACCCTTTCTTGTAGCAATTTATTCATATTTATCTTCAATTCTTCCATGTCTGTCTTCAAATCTATCTTCAAATCATCCATCTTAGCTTCCACGTCATTCATATTACCTTCCACATCATTCATCTTAGCTTCTACACCTTTCTTTAAACAATCCATCTTAGATTTTGTTTCTTTTTGTGCAAGTGACACTTGTTGCACTTGGTCTCGTAATTTTGATATATCATGTTGCATTTCTTCCTCGTCTTCATGAGTCATGCTAGAGATTTCAGGTAGCCTACTAGGTGTTTCCATTTTATTTCTTCGGGGTATCAATTACTGATAATAATGCTTCACTATGCCCTTTGAATTCCTTCAAAATAATTTTTAAAACCAAGCTTAAGCAAACATTTAAAAAAAATATACACACCTTTTTCACTTTGTAGGAGCTCGATATTGCCTTTGATGCATCTCTGTAATTTCGGATTATCCAATTCTGAAATTACGACCTACGGTAGCCCTCTATGTCATCTTTCCAATGCCACCAGTCTGACCCCAATTGGATTCTCCAATAAAGAGTTATGCCAAATCTCCCACAGTGACTTGATTATAGACTAATTCAGTAGAGCGAACTTGTACGACGTGTCACGTGTCCCTGTTTGACTTTTGGATCTGAAAAATATATACAAGAAACTACAGTCCATCCTCGTTCTGTACCTTATTACGAAATTTCAATCTGATGCTTAGAGAGAAAGTTATGATTATTTTCCCCAGGTCACCTGTTTTGAATGTAATTCAGGATTCTGGAAAAAGACCAACTTCCTTAGTTCATATCTCCGAAAATATAGTGTGAAAAGCTCGGAAATTTGGACCTGAGATTCAGTGTGATGTATTCTCAAAGGGGTTTTTTTTAGCTTCTGAAACGTCGCAGAAAAAAGTTATAGCGAAAATGCCACGATGACCTGTTTGGAGCAGCGAAACCCTAGAATCCAAAGCTCTGATACCAAATGTTATGAAACCAGCTTCAAGAAAGATAGAAAAGAGAGATCAACCGCCTTAGAATTCAGCCTCTTCGAGGGGGAACCTCCTTTACATTACATAAATGAACAATTTCTTAGATGATTCAAATGATAAAACCTCCTTTCTATATATAGGAGTCTAAGGAGTCACAATATACCCAGTCGACCGAACAATAATAATATAAAGCCACAAAAATAACCAATAGAGGGATTCTATGGGGCCCAGTAATAACAATATGGGGACAATAGGGGCACAACAATATTAATAAGGGGTACAACTACAATAATAATGGGGTAATCACTAGTATTATAGGGACCCAACAGAAGTCAAATCGACTTGCAAAAATGACAAAAATAATTTTCTCAAGGTTTGTTGATTTACGAAAAATAGATGTAATTTTCAATCATAGAATTTTTTTGAAGAATAATAAAAAATACTCATATGCAAAACTAGCTTTCCCCACACTAGGGTTTTTTCTAGGGACATTTGTCCAAAAATATTGGTGTTCATTATTTGTGTGTATGTGTGAAATAGTAGTTCTTGTGGTTTATTTATTTTTGTGAAGTTTCAGTAGGGTTATTCAGTATTTGCCACAAAGAAATTGCAGAAGACAAATAAGCAATTGATAGGAGAATAATAACCATTTAGTTACAATATTTTTAAAATTTTACATAGTATTAGAATAGATCTAAGGGCATATGAATGCTTTATGTAGGAACATGAAGAGAAATTCTAAGGGTTTTGAACCCATTTTATATTCTTCAGTTTCTTTTTGTTTTGTTTATTTTCTAAGGATTTTAAAGTGACCTCAGCAAGTTTGAGAGATCAAGATAGATTAATGGAGCCTCAAATTTTGGTGTTTGGAAAGCCAAATTTATCTGTTGTTGGATGAAAATGGTCTCAAGGAATATGTGACCAATGTGATAGTCATTCCTATGGATCCATGACAACTTTCAACATACTAGAAGGAAGATACTAAAACATAGAGGATAATCCTTGATGGATTCAAGGACCATATTATAGTTCCACATATTACTGAGTTAGATACAAAAAATAAGATTTGGGATGCTATTTTGTAATTGTTCCAGGATGCTACCACTAATAGGAAGCTACTTCTTAGAGAAAATTTGAGGAATACGAAGATGCAAAAGGGAGAAGATGTTATCAGTTACCTCACCAGAATTGGATTAGTAAAGGAAAAGTTAATTGTAATGGGAGATAAACTAGATGATGATGAGATGGTGCATATAGCCTTGAATGGATTTACAAGGTAGTGGGATATATTCGTCCAAGTGATCAATGGATGAGACTAGTTTCCTGGTCAAGATTTTTTATGGAACAATTTCACCCAGGAGAAGTTGAGGCTCAGTATTTTTAGTGGCAACAATAGTAAAACTTAGGAGAGTGAGGAGAAGTAGGAGAATTTGGCCCTAGCCAGGAAGGGAAAAGTGTAGAAGAGGTCCAGTGGACCAAATCCAAAAAGTGTGAAGAAGAAGAAGGACCTTTTGAAGGTCAAATGTTGTGGCTATCATGAGTTTGGCCACAATGTTAGCAATTTCCCACAAAGGAGGAAGAATGAGAAGAAGGGAAAGAAGTAGACAACAACATCAATGAGTGCAGATGAGGTCTCTAGCAAGATGGACTAGGAATTCACATAATGATTGCTTTCCTATCTAGCTCAACTTCATAGGGTGTCTAGCTTGTAGAAAGTGGGGTGCCATTTCACATGATAATAGTTATAGTATACTTCTCCATCTATAAGGAGGAGAAAATCATATTTCAGATCCAAATGGGGAACAAGTCCAAGTGCAACCCAGTTACAAGACAAACTTTTCTATTTTAGAGGGAGAATGGCAAGCTTATTCTGATTCATGACATGTTGCATGTGTCAGGCTTGGGGATGAATTTTATCTCCATATATATCCTTCAGGATAAGGGGTACGTTGTACTCTTTATAGGGTGCATGTGTTTTTGAAGCACACAAATTGGAGGTCTCCTGTAGTAATTAGAGTTAGGAGTGGCCAATTGTATAGGCTGTAGATGGACACTCCTAAGGAACTAATTAGAAATAGAAATATGAAGGATCATGTGGAGCTATGGCATTGGAGGATAGGCCATATACATTAGGCCCAATGTGCTTACACTGCAATTTAACTTGCTAAATTTCTTGGTTCCATAGCATGAACTTTTTCTAATGTAAAATGCATTGAAGTTCCGGCTGGAATTTTCCTTTTGGCTCCACTTGCAATACAAACCAACCAATCACATGATTAGCATCATTTGTGTACCTTTTAAGTAATGAAACATGGAAAAAATCATGGATTTTCACCATTAGAGGTAGTACAAGTTTGTAGGCCACTAGTCTAATCCTCTCAAGGATCTTGAAAGAGCACTCGTCCAACTCTTTCCCTTTAGTGATAAAGCTTATGATTTGGGAAAGATTGTTGTAGATCTAATCAAGGAAAAAAACAAAGGGATGATATTTTATTAGTTGTATTTATAAGTATTTCTATTTGTTAATGCAATTCCATTCATGTAATGATATATTTATGCCAATTGCTTCATATATTTCACTATTGTTGGATATGTTAGTAATTGTTTATTACATGAGCTATCTTGTCTAATAGAATCATAGATCTGTTATTTATTTCATTATTGCTTAAGTCCCTAATCATATTTTTGAGTAACTATTTACTCATAAATATGCCATCTAAAATCAATTTAATTTCTATTTGAATTCAACGAACTATTTCCTAGTTTTGATAGCAAATTATTTACTTCTTTAAGATCTCTGAATAAATCATGTTTTGCAATAACACTATCAACTATTAAAACTATTTCGTTAGCCTAATAGTGATTCGAATTAGATCATTATATTGTTTTTCATCCATATCGATGCATTTGGAGTGGAAAAAGTGGAGGAATTATCTCACGAGGCCATTTTTACGACGAGACCCAATTTTGTGAAACAAGGTCTGAAACTTTCCAAGAGCATTTTGAGGCATAAAACAAAGTTTTTTGGGGGTAAACATTTTTCACATTAGCATGCCCCTTTTCATCTTATTCTACACATAAAAACCTTTCCAACGACGCAAGAAGCATGTCAATTGGAGTCCGTATGCAAAAGGTATGCCACTCAAAAGTTGACCTTCCTATTTTCACACCTATGGTTCGAGAGGATGTTGCATCAGCCCCCATTATTCATGGAAAAGGGGATATCCATGTGTTTTTTTATGTAAAAGAAGCTAGAATATTCTATTTTTTAACTCTGATTAAGAGTTGATGTGGTCAAATTTAACCACTAGTAGGCTATCAGGTTGTGTTATAACCGGGTCGCTAGGAGAAAGAGGCATTCCATTCTTTCGAGAGAATTTTGTTCCATAGCTGAGCAAGATAGCCAGGAGAGATAGGAGGTATATCACAAATAGAGGATTTGTGCGTTGTAGCAACCCATGGGCCACAAGCATTACTTCTTTCTACATGTAGCCATATTTCCAGACAGAGAAAGAGAGCGAAGCAACCTTACCTTCCGGTTGGGTTTTCTCCCGAAAGGGTTTCCTAGAGAACATATCTTGTGTCTTTTGTGTGTGTGTGTTTATTTTTTCATTCTCTACTTTTCTGTATAATTTCCATTCACATGCATGCACTAATTACAGTTAAATCCACAAATATTAAACTTTAACAAATTGTAATAATGTAGAATTTTCAAAATTTTAATATAATATTATTAGATCTGTTGTGACAAATTGTCTAGTGGAATATCCATGACAGTTTATGGAAGAGCAATGGAAATTAGAGGCAAAATGAAAGAAAATGAAGAAAATAGAGGCATTAATGATAAAAAGGCTTCAGAGAAATAATTGCTAACCTTTTGATAGTTTTGAGTTGAGCTCTCATTCATTCTCTCATTCTCTCATACTCTTCACACTTAGAGAAATTTGGGAAAATTCTTGGAGCACTCGGGCTTTCACTTGGATTAGAGAAAGAAGGAAAGCGCAAGGAAAAAATTGAATTAGTAGTTATATCTAGATTGCTTTGTAGGTAATAGGTTGCTTGCATGATGTCCTTACTGATTTCTAGATGCATGGTATATGCATGTGAGTCTTTGTTTATGTGTTGTCACTAGCATGGAGATTTTCCTGGATTGATAGTGAGTTTTAGCCTTGCCTTGTTATTTCCTAGATAGCCATGGTGTTTTGGGTTTTTCCACATTTTTTTTTCCCTGATTGGTGCTTAGGCTCCCTATGGTTGTTGGTTGGAACAAACACTCTAAAATCCCTGGAACATCCTAGGTTGAGTTACTAGTTCCTGGAGCTGTTTGTTGGGACAAATGTTATAGAGCCCTTGGTGGGTTGAGTTACTAGTCACTGGAGCCACAATTGGAACAAACGCTCTAGAGCATTGGAAGGATGTGGGTTAAGTTACTAGTTCTTGGAGCCCTAGAAAGCTTGGGTAGAGATTGATTTGGTTGATTTTGGTGATTTTTGGACCATAGAGGTGGAATCAATGTGATTGAGGGTTGAGGTGGTTTGGCCTCTGGAATCACTGGTTGGTTTTGTCTTGGTTTATTCCATTAGATACCACATTCATGCTTGGAATATGGCACGGGGGTGATTGGCTGAAATAGATATTTTCCTATTGTTATCTATGAGCATTTGTATTGATTATGATGGTGATGTTATGGTTGGTTTTCCATGGTTTCTATGCTAGTTTTTTATTGGTTATATGTTGGTTATGTGACGTATTTGATCTATGGATCTTGACATGTTTTAATAAGTTATTAAATGGTTGATGAATGTATGGACTAAAAATTGTTATTGCAACTAGCTATAGAGGGCTTAGAACCTTCTTGGTGTTTCTTAGATGAAGAATATCAGTTTACAATTAGATATGCATTCATGACATGTAGCTTACATGTTTACTATATGTTTGAGGAAATTTATAGTGTGTTGTAGGAAGTCTAGGTCAAGTTCTAGTTTCAATTTTGAATGTTTAGCATTGTCCTTATGTAAAATATGATTCTGGGAAATTTACAAGCAATTATGGGAAGTTGTCTGGAAGCTGGATTGAAAAGGTGGTACAGATCCTGGAACGGCAAGCTCAGAACTAAAGGATTTATGCCATAACTTCATGGAAGTAGGCCTATGCATGTAGTTGGAGGCCTATAACCACACCCTTTCCTTGTTGCTTGTGCAGTTGGGGTGTTATATCAGTGAGAAGGGGTTCTAACTTAGTGATTGATCACGTAGGGTGGGTTTAAAACTCCTAAGTGATAAGTAGTTCCTATGGGATGTCAGTAAAGTTGTCGGTTTGTCAGCCCCACTTCCATAACTAGAACTTGGAGGTTGGGGCATGTCATAGTGACACTCGTCTCATGTTTACCCTCAAAAGCTAGTGAATTTGGGTAAATGTGGGAGGGGTGGTTACATATTTTTATCAAAGCTTCCAGGTTCAACCACTTGGATTGGATGGGTTGGATGTGATTGTTATGCATGCATGTTAGTTTCTGATCTATTTGTTGTGCATTCATTGTGATGGTCATTATTGTAGTCTTGTGTCATTATGAAGATGTTGGTACATTATGATGTTGATCAGTTAGTGTCATTACGGGTATATTCATGTATATCGTGTTAATCTGGATTGATTTTTGCAGACGAGATAGCCTCCCCTAAACTTCACTAAGGTATGTTTGATTATGTTTATATTTGGTTTATTTGACATGGTATATTTGTAGGAAGAAGAGGATCAAAGATGACAAGTAGAATGGTGGATTATAGTTCACGTGATGCTCCTCACAGATCAATTGAGCAACATGAGGAAGATTACCCTCTTGGCATAGTAGATACCTTGAGAACTCTGAAGGAAAAAATTAGAAGTTGTAAGTCAGATAATGATAGGATAATTCAGTCATAGGAAAGGCTTGACAGAGCTCAAGAAAAACAAGCAAAGGTAAATCCAGTGATTCTTTAGAGCTTATCATATTTGCAGAGACAAGGACAACTAAGAATCAGTTATAGAAAGGAGGAAAGAACTAATGATGCATATATTAGTAGGTCTCATGGAGAACACAGGTCAAATAGGTATGACATAGTCAAAGGTGGAAAATGGATAGATACACCTAAGAGGAGAGGTAATGGTTATGGGTTTTATTCTAGTTCTAGTTCAGAGAGACATCATGGTCATCACCATTATCATCCTTATAGGAGGAGTGAGAAGCAGTAATTTCAAGATTATTTTAAGAAAACTAAGCCTCCTACCTTTGATGGAGAGCTGAAGAAACTAGAAGATACAGAAGCATGGCTACTTGGGATGAAAAAGTTCTTCAATCTGCATAATTATTCAAAGAATATGAAAGTTATGATAGCTATCTTTAATCTCAAAGGTAAAGCAAACATTTGGTGGGAATATGTAAAGTGTGTCAGGGGCATCAATACATAGGATTTGAGTTGGCATGAGTTTAAGAGACTCTTCATCAAGAAACAATTTTTGGAGAGATATTATGATGGAAAGTTAAGGAGTTCTATGAGCTTAAGATGGGTTCTATGACATATGAAGGGTACACGACTAAGTTTTTGGATCTTTTGAGATATGTACCATATGTACCATATCTTAAGGATGAGAAGACAAAGGTACAAATGTTTATTAGTGGATTGTATTTAGAATTTCAATATTGGATTGAGTATGATGAGCCTCGATCATTGGAGAAATTCATTGGAAAGTTAAAGCATTGTTATGAGCAGTCTAAGCATAAGTCTAAGCCTAAGAATGATTGGAAAGGGAACAAAAAGATCAAAGGAAAGTGGGATGAGAAGTGAGGAATACCTCAGGATGCAGGTAACAAGGAGAATGCAACGTCATACAAGAAGTTCAATGTAGTTGATAGAGGACATGGGTTTCAGTCTCAGGAGCAGAAAAAAGGTAATGGTAGGAAGCCTTTGAGGTTTTGGACTTGTGGTGGAGAGATTGTCCACAACATCAGGTTGTAGACCTTAGATATAAAATTATTAGGAGGCATAAGCAATTGGATATGTTGGTCAGACCATTCCTAAAATTTATGCAGTAGTGGATAGTAGGCAGGTTAATCATCGGACATCCAGTATTGATATGGAAGGTAATATTTTTGATCAAGTTGTTTCTATTTTGGTTTATCTTGGATCTAACTATAGTTATATCATTCATAACCTAGTGGATAAGTTTGTCTTGAACAAATAAGTGCATGCAGAATCTTGGTTGGTGCAGTTGGCTATAGGGGCCAAGAAAATAGTTCATCATTGGATCAGTGCTTATGCATTTGAACTAAATGGTATGTCTACTTCAACACATCTAAATGTACTTCCTTTGGGTTCATATATTTTCTTTTAGGCATGGATTAGTTGTACATTCACTGGACTAAGGTAGATTGTTATGTTAAGCCTATTGAGTTCCTAGATGATGATGGGGAAAGAAGAATCTTACAGGGAAAGAAAAATCCTACATCAGTGAGAATGGTTACATCTATGCATACAAAGAAAAGTTGTAGGAAAGGATGTGTAATATTTGCAGTTAATGTTTCTAGTGAAAAAGAGAAGGATGCTGAGGATGTTGAAGTCTTAAAGAGGTATTCTTCTTTGTAGTAGTTTCAGGATGTGTTTCTAGCATATATTTTGGAGTTACTACCTCATAGGAAAGTGGATTTCACCATTGATTTGGTACCAGGAGAAACACCAACATCAAAGGCACCTTATAAGATGAGAACTCCAGAGTTGGTGGAATTCAAGTTGCAACTTAAGGACATTCTTAATAAAGGATACATAAGGCCAAGGGTGTCGCCTTGGAGTGCGCCAATGTTGTTTGTAATGAATAAGGATAATACTCTTAGACTGTGCATTGATTATAGGCGGTTGAACAAGGTGACGATCAAGAGCAAGTATCCTTTGTCACAAATTGATGATTTGTTTGATCATTTAAAGGGAGTAGTAGTGTTTTCGAAGATTGATATAATATCAGGATATCATCAGGTGTGCATCAAAGAAAAAAGATATTTATAAAACCACATACCATACCAGGTATGGGAATTATGAGTCCATAGTGGTTCCTTTTGATCTCACTAATGCTCCAACTACTCTCATGTGTTTGATGAAAAATGTGTTGCATCCTTATCTGGAAAAGTTTGTGATAGTATTCATTGATGATATATCAATATATTCTGAGAATGAAGAAGAGCGTGTAGAGCACCTCGCAACAGTGTTAATATTGTTGAGAGAGCATCAATTGTATGCCAAGATCAACAACTGCATTTTCTTTTAGACTGAAGTTCATTACTTGGGGCATTTTGCTTCCAAGGAAGGTATAGAAGTGGACCTAAAAAACATTAGAACTATCATGCAGTGGACATCTCCTAGGAATGTGGATGAGGTCAGATCATTCATGGGACTATAAGGTTACTACAAGAGGTTCATCAGGAACTTCTCACCTATCCTATTACATCCTTGTAGATAAAAGGAAATAAGTTTGAATGGATTAAGGAGTGTGTAGCTAGTTTTGAGCAATTGAAGCATTTGCTTACAAATGCTCCAGTCTTGAAGATTATAGATCCAGACAAAGAATTCATGGTATGTACAAATGCTTGCAAGAGAGGGCTTGGTGGGGTCCTGGTGTAGGAAGGACAGGTAGTATGCTATGAGTCAAGGAAGTTGAATGAGCATGATTAGAACTATGTGACTCAAGTTCTTGAGATGGAAGCTATCATTCACGCCTTGAAGATGTGGATGCATTATTTTATTGGTAGGAGGTTTATCTTGATGAGTGATCATAGTGGACTGAGTTACTTGTTTGACCAACCCAATCTGAATGCTAGGAAAGCTAGATGGTTGTCTACCCTCGATGATTTTGATTTCGAGATCAAGTACATTAAGGGAAAGGAGAATACGGTTGTAGATGTTCTTAGTAGGACAGTGCAGGTGAATCACATTGTAGTGGTGAGTTCTTATGGGACAGACTTGTAGGAGCATATCTTCTAGGTTGGGCAGTATGATGACAGGGATCAGCAGTTGAGACATAGGTTACAACAATAGGGTGAAGGTGATAGAGAGAAAAACGTGAATTAGTTTTTTAATACAAAACATTATAATAAATGAAGTTGAAATATAAACTCATATCTCTCCCCAAATCATTCACGTGGCATTAGAAAATGAATTTAATTTTTACCTTCAGTAGAATATAGTAAAATTTTCTCTAACTATACATTAAGTTGAAAATATATTTAATGTGTAAATTGACTTCCCATAACATCCAACGTGAAAAGAATTTCAAATTATTAAAGTCTTTGATAAATTTCTTTCAACACTCCTTCCACATTAAATTTATACTTGCACATTCTTCATCCAACCATTAGAAAGAAAATCTTGAAAAATCTAATATGTGTGTGTGTTTTAGGCTTTTAATCCAAATTTCTATTTTAATATAAAATTAAATAGAAATTTCAAATATCACGAACAATATAATATATATATATATATATATATATATATATATATATATATATAATATATATATATATATATATATATATATATATATATATATTATATATATATATATATATATATATATATATATATATGATTCCAAATATATATAATTATATAAACCTATATATATCATATAAAAATAATATATATGATGATAAATATATAAAAAAAAAATTATACAAAACCCAAAACCCAAGTCAAAGACAGAAATTAATGAAAATCTAGCTATTGGATTATTTGCACGAGAGAGAAAGGCAAGCCGTGTTAGACTGATGAACTGAGTTGTACATCATTGAAGGGTCTCATTGAGTCAAAATTGGTAGGTTGTTTAACCATTCATCAGGTTCCGATATTATTATCCTCGCGGAATCAGGCTATAACACATTCAGTGATGTGTTGATCATGAATCAGTTTGATAGTTGATAAAAAAAAAAAAAAATGTTTTGCAATGTTTACATTATAAAAATATTAATATATTTTTTGAGATTATTTTTATTTTATTGGCTAAAAATACTTGGGTCTTATTTTGTAATCATTATAAATCTAACAAATCTGCAAATTGCAAGTACCACACTTCATTTAACAAAGTTTCAGTGTCTGTTGCCCCATCGTTCCTATGAAATATATGTGCACAATATAATACGAGCGTTGGTAAATTATCGATGTATTGATAAATAATATTATCAATCACTATAATATTTGCTAAAATATGAAGTAATTGACATTCAATGTGAAATGAAATTCAAAAAAAAAAAAATGTTCACAACATTCCATTGCATCTCAAGATTTAAAATCCATTGAATTACAACGACATGCAAGGGGGAATACAAATGGTGTTGTTGGTCACTTCATTCATTCATTTATTTCATTTCTTTGTTTTGTCCAACAATGCATACTAGCATGGGCATTTGGCAACATTAATTTCAGTGAGATGTAATCGATTGAAATCCTTATTAACCTGTAATTTCATCCCCTCAAAACTATAATTTAAAACAAAACTATTAATCAACAATATGTTGGGAAACCAGTTAACCAAAAGATAGAAAAGATAGATCAGCGCCTTAGAATTTAGCCTCTTCGAGGGGGCAACCTCCTTTACATTACACAAATGAGCAATTCTTAGATGATACAAATGACTAAACCTCTCTTCTATATATAGGAGTATAAGGCTTCATAATATAATCAAGCCGACATAACAGTAATAACATTAGGGCACAAAAATAACAATAGTGAGTTTCTATGGGGCATACTAATAACAATATGCGGACAATAGGGGCACAATAATAAAAATAAGGGATATAATGAAAATAGTAATGGGGAATCACTAGTATTATAGGGACCTAACATGCCCCTCTCCTTCCAAAAAGTGTTACCCTCAACACTTGAGTAGTTTGAAGGCATGATCTCTCTGCGGTAATAATTTACAGTGATGTATTTATGATCTCTCTGCAGTAATAATTTAGGGTGATGTATTTACAATCTCTCTGTGGTAATAATTTAGGGTGATGTATTTACCATCTCTCTGTGGTAAGAATTGAGGGTGATGTATTTACCATCTCTCTGCAGTAATAATTTAGGATGATGTATTTACAATCTCTCTGTGGTAATAATTTATGATCTCTCTACAGTAATAATTTAGGGTGATGTATTTACAATCTCTATGTGGTAATAATTTAGGGTGATGTATTTATGATCTCTCT
Source organism: Pinus taeda (assembly GCA_000404065.3). Taxonomy (NCBI): domain Eukaryota; kingdom Viridiplantae; phylum Streptophyta; class Pinopsida; order Pinales; family Pinaceae; genus Pinus; species Pinus taeda. Next base: position 12,476 of record APFE030369669.1, read on the forward strand.
ACGGTAATAGTTTACGATCTCTCTGCAGTAATAATTTATGATCTTTGCAGTCTTAATTTACGATCTCTCTGTGGTAATAATTCACGATCTCCCAGTGGTAATAGAAAAAGAATCTGGGGCACATGCGTCTGTGGTCCGGCTTGCTAATATTAAGTGCACACATTCCTTATATTTTTCTAATACATATCTACTCATATATTTTCAAGTATGAATAATTCACCACAATTACCAAAGATTACCAAAGGTAGACCTAGCACAATTACTCTACAAAACCTCTATGAGTATATAGAGTCTTTAGAGAAACATAGAGAAGAAAGAGAAGTCAAGCTACAAACAGAGTTAGTAGCCATGCTGGAAAATAAATTCACATCTCTTAAAGACAAGATCCAAAAACAAATAGAAAATAAAATAGAACTATTGGAGAATAAGATGGAGGCAATGAAGACTAGGTTGTAGGTTATAGAAAAACAAAACCAAGATATGAACCAAACATCCCAGCAAGTAGATGCTGATACTTTAAAGAGTCTTAAAATGAAGGACATGATTAAAGAGCTAGAAGAAAAAGTTAATAGCTGCCTCACCCTATATATTGTGGCAGGTAAATTAGATATCAAACCAATTAAAGATGAAAGTAAAAAATTGATAGAATTAGACCATGAGCGTAACAAAAGGGCCTTGAACCTTATAATCTTCGGTTTGAAAGAGGAGGTAGACAAGGATATTTTAGTCATAGCCCAAACAGAATTACATAACAGGTTACAAATTGAAACAACGTGTCTCACAGAAGCAACAAGGTTGGGGAAACTAACTGAGAATAAAGGAAGGCTAATCCAAATAAAGGTGAGCTCTACTAACTATAAGTATGACATACTTAGTAAAACCTCAAGTCTAAAAGGAACGAGAATATTAAAATGAAGATCTCATTCCATAAGATCATGCAGAATTGAGAAAGGAGGTTCAAAAGGTAAAGGAACCTAGGAAGGAAGGAAAATGGGCAATAATCAAAAATAGAAAAGCCATTATTCGAGATAGAAACCAAAAAGATAATAATAAATAACAATTCAACATGCTCCAGATTCTTTCTTGGAACTGTCAAGGCTTTCCATGGAACAAAGGCCCCAAGCTAAGTTGGATCTCGAATGATGTTGATATTATTTTGCTTGTTGAAACTTGGGAGCACGAAGAACCTAAGGTCCCTAACATAGATGGCTTTACATTATGGTCTACTTGGAATAAGCGATCCTCTCGTAGAGGCATTGGGGGTATAGCTTGTTACATTACGAAGAACATCTCTCCCCATGCTAGGATTTATAAAAATGACCCTTACAACCAATATAGTTAGATAGAAATTACTGACATTTATGATAAAAAGATCTACATAGTAATCTGTTATTTCCCCCCCATCAATTTTAACTTCTATAAGAAAAAGAATTTAGATAAAAATAGTCCTTACAATGGTTTAGAGAATGATATTTCTAGCCTAACAAATGAAGACAATATCCTTTTAATTGGTGACTTTAATGCTCGAACTTCAAGCAACCAAGTTATTCTTCTAAGTAATCATTCCAACCCCAACCCTCTTTGGTTAGACAAAGACCTTCCTCTGGCTCGTCGTACAAAAGGAGCTCTGAAGACCTCGCAGAAAATTTGTTTGGGTTGAAGCTAGTCAAGCTCTGTAGTGCCCAGGATCTCATAATTTGCAACGATCTAAAGAAGTGGCCCAATTTTAGCCAAATGACCTGCATCCATGGGCTTGGTAGTAGTGTGGTAGACTATGTTATCTATGATCTCCCTCTATACAATGAAATAACAAATTTTGACATCTTAAATGACCATGAGCCTGACTCTGATCATAGGCCTTTACTTATATCTCTCAATTTTGTCATGCATAGAGATTCCATATAAGATAATCCTTATAGCCAAAAGAATTTAATCTTTGATAGAAATAAAAAGGATCGCTTTCTAAATGAACTAAAAGCTAATTTGCTTCCTTTATCTAATATAGACAACATAGAAGATCTCTATCATAATTTTACTACAACCCTCTCATATTCTATTAACAAGTTCTCAATTGAAGTTTCAAGTAATAAAAGAAATATAAAAACCAACCCATGGTATGACAAAGACTGTAAAAGTGCGAGGAGAGCAATTAAGGAAGTTGTTGATGAATCTCTTAAAATTGGCAAGATAAAAATATACAAAGCCCTAACTAAAAGGAAAAAAAGGTAGTATATTCGTAAAAGACAAGAGAATCTCTTACACCTCTCTAAGGTAGCTCCTAAGAAATTCTAGAGGCAAATTCTAACTAGGAAAACTAAAGATAATAATAAAATTGCTTTACATGACTAGAATTCCTATCTTAAAAAGCTTTATGAATCTCCAAATGTCATGGATAACTTTGAAACCCTGCTCATAACAAAATAAGTTTTCTCATTAGAAGACATTGATTTTGGGGTTAATCGCTTGGCTAATGGGAAAGCTAAGTACATTGAAGGTTACCATGCAGAAATCTTAACAATTGGAGTTTCTGTCCTCATCCCCCACATTCACAAGCTTTTCAATCAAGCAGTCAAGCAAGGGTTCCCTAAAACATGGACTCAAAGCCTCATTATCCCTATTTTTAAAAGTGGGGATACAAATAACCTCTCTAATTATCAGACAATTATGATTAGCCCTCTCCTAGCCAAGTTATATGGTATTATTTTGGAAAGGAAGTTGAGCATATGAATTGAAAGTGAAGGTAAGCGGGCTAAAGGCCAAGCATGTTTTAGAAAGCAGCACTCAACAACAGACCACCTCGTTACGCTTAGGATCATTGTGGAGAAATATCGAAATGATAAATCCAATCTCTTTTGTTGCTTTGTGGACTTTAGAAAGGCTTTCGATACAGTTCCTAGAAATAACCTTTGGAACATATTAGAAGAGCTAAAGGTTCCTTTTGAGTTGAGGTCTGCTACTATAAGGTTATACGAGAATGTAATTGCCAAGTTAAATATCAATGAGGGGTGGTCGAAAGATATTAAGTGTAATATCGGAGTTAAACAAGGTTTCCCCCTCTCCCCTACCCTATTTGGAATTTACATCGACAAGCTAGAAGGTTGTTTAAAGGAAGCAGGATGTGCTGGCACGATCTTAGCTGGGATAGTCATCATCCTTCTTCTCTACGCTGACGATATTGTTCTTCTAACAAGATGCCCAGCTGATCTTGATAAGAAACTTATACCTCTTAAGGGTTTCTGCTCTTCTATGGGTATGATTGTTAACACTGACAAAATAAAAGTTATGATTAGCAAATCCAAGAAGGACACTTACGCTAATTTTATGTATGACAATAGTAACTTGGAGGAAGTGTCTTCCTATAAGTACCTAGGAATTAGTATTCATCACAAGCTCAACTGGAACTAGCATTGAGAAAAGGATTATGGGGGATGGAAAGCTTATTTTGGTCTTGAAAATAATTGTAAAACGACAAACCTCATAATGTGGGATAGAAAGAAGTTCCTCTTTGAAACTTTAGTCACTCTGGTTATCTTATATGGATGTGAGGTTTGGGGTTGTAGCATCTCTAGAGAATCCTGGAGAAATATTGAGCAAATCAAGAAGCGTTTTATAATGTATAACTTCAAAATTAAAAGCAACACACCCTATCATAATATCCTTATAGAAGTGGGTATTTCCCCTATCGAGATCCTAGCTATGATTAGGCTTCTATTGTATAAGCACAAACTCAATAACATAGGAGACCTTAAAATCCCTTCTGTTGAAAGCCATTAGAGATGAATGGATAGACATTTTGAACATGATGGGGAAGGGAGATATATCTCAACTTTCACTCAATGATATAGCAGAACTATTTTTCCATCTCTCAAGGGGGAAATCTAAAACTCAAAAAGGGCCTAGAGATCCTTCTCTCCTCATAGCAAACAAATCTGCAACTGGATCAGTAAGTAGGGTGGAGATTGGCAACATGCTTGATGAATTCAAAACTGACATCTTAGGGAGTCTTAGTGAAAAACTAGACACTCTTAAGATTCACAATAAGCAGAAAGCAGAAGCTGAGGTTTTGGCCATCTTTTGCCCAAAGTGTAGGAAGAAACATGCTCTAAGGGAATGTCCCTTGGAAGCAAAATTTGTAGAGACATGTGTAATTTGCTCAGAGAATCATGAGACCAAAGATTGTCCTTCAATCCCTGGGCTCAAAGCTGTCTTTCAAGAAGATCCAAGTACACTTGAATCTCTCTGTTTTGTTGCAAGGAGACCTTGGCAGGGGCAACAAAATTAAGGGTTTAACAACTCTATGAATTTTCAACCTCCACCAAATTGGAATCCTTGGCAACAACCTTGGTCCCAACCTAAAAATCCTTTTCAAGCATGGGTACAAGGTATGCAGAATCCTTATGGGAGATTTTCTCAATTCTACCAATATCCTCCATCTTTTCAAAATCAACAAGTTCCACAACTTCCAAATCAAAATCCACAACTATCATTGCCATTTCCACAATAGCAACAACCTTCTCTACAGAATCCAAATTCTCAACTCTTGCTTCCATTCCAACAGAAGTCAAATCAACTTCCTTCTCAGCCATTGCCAAACCCCAATAATAAAAATCCTCAAAATGCTTACATGATGGAAGGTCAACCTTTTCCTACCTATATGATTGTTCCTCTCAACGAAGTACAACTCAGATCAGGTAGAGTCTTAGACAAACCTTCTATAAAATCTCAAGAGCAAAGCATTTTTGAGGAAGAATCTCTTGAAGCCAATAAGGGTTCTGAAGCATCTCTTCAAAACCCAAACACTCAAAAAGGAAAAGAAAAATAATTAACCCCCACAACTCCCATAGTTGAGCAACCTACATCTCTATCCACACCTCCTTTTCCTGAAAGATTACAAATTGACAAAGGAGTGGAAAAACAAATTTGGTTGCGTGACTATAATTTCCTAGATGAATTGAAGAATGTATTATCAAGATTCCCTTGTTACAAGCCATTAAGGAAATTCCTATTCTAGCAAAAATAATAAAGGAGTTGAGCCTTAAAAGACAAGGAAGGAAACCAAGAGATACCAGAAGGATCCACCTGGTAGGAAAAATTGCAGACATCATGATGGGAAAAATTACTATGCAGAAATATGTAGATCCCGGTAGTCCAATTGTCAAAACACATATCAATGGGGTATAAATACCAAATACTTTGATTGATTTAGGGGCTGCTATTAACATTATGAGTAGGCAGACTATGGAACAACTAAAACTTCCTAGTCTTCTTTTTACACCTACTTTATTGCAACTTGCAGATCGATCAATTATTAAACCAGATGGTGTATTAGAAGACATTCCAGTCTCATTAGATTCTTGGGAATATCCAGTGGATTTCATGATTTTAACTCCCAAGAGTAATCTAGGAGGACATCCTCTTATTTTA
>APFE030369669.1:21444-53887 GCA_000404065.3 Pinus taeda
ACTCTCAAAAGAGGACTTTGTCAAAATATTTCAAGAAAATTCTGCAATGAGGCTAGTGGAGAAGAATTCTTCTCCTCCATCAGCCTAATCTTTGTTTCTTTCTGAATTGAAAAAAAAGAAAAAGAAAAAAGAAAAATGTGGGTAAGCCTAAAAACCAATCTCAGATTGGCGCTCTTATACAAAAAATATGGAGTGAAAATCAGGGACACCTGACACTATATTTTCCAAAAAATCTCTCTCTCTTTCCATCCTCACTTCATCTTCATTCATTTCACTTCACCTTCATCAATTTTCATCTCCATTTCACTTCATTCCATTTCATTTTTTTCACTTCACTCCATTCACCCCATCTCATACCATCAATAAAATTCCCTTTCAGGGCTATTTCCATTCAGTTAGTCTTTTCCTAACTAACTTTGTGCAGTTAAAAGGGAGATGTCTTAGTTTCCGCAGCTGGAAACCGTTTCCGCAGCTCGCACCAGTTTCCGTAGCCAGAAACGATTCCTGCAGCCAACATCACTCTGTCTCTACAGCCAGCAGCACTCTGGTTTCAAGGGAAAATCTCAGTCAAAGGTTAACATCATCATCACCAAAGGCAGCAAGGATATGAGGCACCTGCAGGATCAAAAAGCAATAATGGATCAACAACCTTAATCAACAAATGGAAAACTCATGAAGGTATGATCAAAATATTTTCCAAACAACAATTTAATGTCATTTTATGCATAATTATTAAATCGTGGAAAGAGCCACTAAATGCAATGATTCGGCAAGATCATCCCACTCCTCCTCCACGATAATACTTCATCCACCTCATACCCTTCTAACGGTCCCATAATCACTCTTAATTCAAACTCGAAATGGGACTGCGCTTTCATTTATTGGCCGTACGAGGAAAACGTGACCTATTGTACTACGTCTCTTCTCCACCATGATCTCCGCAGCCAATGCTAAGACGTGTGTGTAAGCCACCTGACTCTAAAGGATTCGACCGTTATTCCATCCACTTATCACTCCATTTCCGCACGCATTGAATTCATTTCTCGTGTTTGTCTTCTACTCCCTCGTACTCACACTATTTCCACTTTCATTTCCGCTGCAAACTGCACAACTCTATCAAACCCCGATTACAGTTCTTCAATGCGCCTTGCATTACGTTACGGCTACTCCACTTACAGCCGTAATCCACCTGTTTTTCCTGTGAGCATCCTCCTTGAGCATCCGCACACAGTCAAAGCTTCAGCCGAAGTTGAGAGCCGAAGATGGGGAAGATGCTTAGAGCTGAACTTGAAGGTTCAAAGTATTTAGAAGGGTATCCACAGACAAAGGAAGCATTAAAGAAAGAAAAATGGTTAAAGTTTATTCAAAAATTCAGAGGGTATGATAAGGAGGTAACGAAAGCATTTGCTCGATCCTTCAATGGACACACCATGGAAGTAGGGGACCTGAAATTCACAATAACAGAGAACACCATAGCAACAACAACCAGTCTACCTCAGGTGGGAGACAGATGGTTTAAGAACATAGGGCTGGAAGATCAGGGATGGAAAAACATGCTTAAAAGCCCAGGTATGGACACTTCAATATTCACTAAAGGGATTCTTGTACATGTACTTAAGGAAGGATGGACTGTATTGTTATTACTTGTTCAAAAGTTTATCACATGTGAGGGCCACTTTGGCACTATGTATATGTACCATGCAAGAATTATGATGAACTTCATGGAAGGCCATGCCATCAATTTACCCTACTTTCTGTTAGCAAGCCTAAAGAAAATGAGTTCCACTATCCAAAAGAATGTAGGCCATATTGAACCCCACTTGTATCATCACGGGTTCATTAGAATTCTCATAGAGGATCAATTGAAAAATAATAATGATACATGGGAAAAGTTTTTAGTCAGGAATCATTTCCAAGAAGTAACTGAAGCTTCCGCTAGCAATTCTCCTAGAATCCCAAAAAGAAGTAGGAGAAGGAAAAGAGATGTTGTAGCCCAAGATCCTCCTATTGTAGAAACTCAGGAAACCACTCAAGAAGAAGAGGAAGAGAGAGATAAAACCAAGAAATAGAAAAAGGATAAAGGGAAAACAATTATTCAAGAATCATATCCATCACCTGAAACTTCAGTAGAAGAAGACTCTCAAACTTTGGCTGATAGACTATCACAACTTCAAGCTGTTGCCCTCTCAAAGAAGAAACAGAAAGAAAAACAGAGTGCCCAGCAAAAGAGCACTAGTGCACAAGTGAGAAGAAGCAGTAGACTTAAAGAAAGAATGAGTGTGACTAAAGAAAAACAATCACATTTCATTGATTTGGGAGAAGGTACACCTGAAAAGGCTCCAACTCAGCTTGACCTTGAGTCCACTCCTCCACGCGAAGAGAGTCCCTTTCAGCTAGAACCTCAAACAGAATTTGATTTTGAACATAACCCAAGAAGAACACCTGAAATTGATCCTGACCAGCAGAAGGTATACAATTATTTGGAGACCTTGGAGCAATCAGTTGCAGGTCCAAGCACTATATTGCCTCTTAATGAACAGGTCCAATCTTTAAAACAAGAGGTGTTTGAACTAGAAGTCCTGAACCGACATATTAAACAAGAAAACAAAGCATTGAAAGAACAAAGCAAGGTGGACAAAATTGTCCATGACAATACCATGCTTCACTTAGGACTCTGGCAGAAGAAGAACAAAAAATTGAAGGGAAAATGTAAGAAACTGACGGGCATTGATCAATTTTGATATTAGGTGTTTAGTCAAGAAACCAAGGACAATTTTGGCAAGCAAGGAGAAAGAAAACGAAGGCTAATGTTTTGGCAGAAGGCATGCTGAGCACATGGATGAAAAACAATGACAAAGTTTTGGTTGCATGAGACATGGAAACACCTTCACAGTGGGGTAGTTGAGCCTCAAACCTTGCCTTCTTTATACACATCCTCTCAAGCCTCCTTTTCCTAATTCATTTCCTTCTTTTGCCACTCATTCCCTCCATCAAATTTCTCAAATCATTGTATTTTAGGACTTTTTACATGGTTTTCTAATTATGCTAATGACTGTGTTGTTGGTTTAGAATTTTGGTTCAAAGTGTTGCGCTTCCGCAGCTCACACAGGGTTTCCGCAGTTGATCCCGGTTTCCGTAGCCAACCCTAGATTCCGCAGCTGTTTTATTAAATGATATGTTCCAGGTGTCCTCCGGGAAGAAGAGCCACATGGGCAAGTTCGTGGAACCAAGGACATGGTGTGTGTCCTTCTAGCTACCCAAACCAGTCATCAAAACCCGTGGTCAACGAGGAGGCAACTACGGTCAACATAAGTCATTGGCGGTGGCACGGCTCTGCGTGTTCTGTTTTAGAGCACGTGAAGAACAGGTGGCATCTTCCTCAGCCACGAAGACAGTGGGAAACATGAATCCAACAGCAGATTGAATGCCCACAACGACTGTTGCCTAAATCCGAGGACGCAGCAAGATTACGTGTTTTTACACAGCTGCTTGAATAGCTTAGTTTTCGTTAAGTTAGTTTGCTTTCCTCTGTTATAAATAAAGCGTCTTTGAACGCTGGATAGTTAGCCGTTGATATGTAATTTTGAACTCCCCACTGTACTTTCTATTTTGATACATAATATATGAGAAGACTGTTTTCCATTTGAGCGTGTAACTGATCATTGAGCTGGCTGGAGTAGGCAGAGGGCCCCTGTTTACTGAAGGCCTGTATAATACTCTTTAATTTCCTGCATTTCTTTTTCTCATTTTATGTATAATAGTTGTACAGAATGCCTTTGATTGTTGTGTTTTGATCATGTACAATAGCTGTATATAAATTTTGAATTCTGCTTATTTATATTTCTGCACCTTTCCATGACTGATCAGTGTGTTATGCAGGTTTCTTAGGCGTGCCCAGGACAGTTTCTTTCTTTTCTTTTTCACAACTAGTGACACTTGTGATCATCTTGTCTATGTTGCTGACCTTCCTTGTTTTGCATCCTTTATTTCCTTACTATCATTTAGTTAATTTGCATAGTTGCTTTCTGTTTTTAGACATCAAGTTGTTTATCTATTGGTGGTTCCTTCTTCATAATTTAATATCTTCATTGAGGACCAAAATATCACTTAGCACAACTTGGTTTAGTTGCTCAAGAACTCACAATTGCTTGGCTTATTTTTAACTGTTTCTCACATGATATATTCAGTTAAAAGACAAGAGGTTAAGAAGAAGTTAAAGTATTTGTGACTAGTCTTTCTTTTATGTAGATTTACTTCATTTTCACATTGCTTAGTTTTTATTTTTAGCTAGATTTGACATAGATTTCATCTTCATTTTCTTGCAGCAGCAGAGATACTGGGCCAATGTGATTAGTCTTTTATTTGATGCCTTTATTTTCCTTTAAGAGTTGATTTCATTTCAGTTGTTGTTCAAGCTTTCTTGTAGAATACTTTTAAGTTATAAGAAATCATTTAAAGCTCATCACAATCTCACACACTTCACTTGCTTTATTTCATTTCCATCACATCACAGTAGGAGAGATATACTTGAAAACAAACTTAAAAAGTTAAAAACGACAAAAGCTTAAGAAATAGTTGTCTAAGTACATACAATACACCTCACTTCATCAGCTTATGAGCCCTGGGTTGACATTTAAAAGTTGCAATTTAGACATCACTAAATTGACCAAAGAATAAGTTCAAAATACGAGTTGAAAAAATAGTTTTATTATTTTATTATTTTTAATATTTGTATTTTTTTACTCCAAAAATGGTGAATCATCCCCCATGGTTGACATCATCATCTTGAATCCTATTGGTTCTTATAAATTTTATTTTGGTTGTACATTTTTCTTAGGAGGCCCATTTTCAAAAATCCCCTAATGAGAACCTTGGAACATGCTTCAATACTGTGAAACAATGTAATACTTTGAGGTAGTGTTGAGTGAAAGATTTATGTCCCAGTCCTTAACCCTAGGGAAATCTTCAACGAAATATCACCCATTTTCTATGAATGGTAGGGATGTACAAGAACACCACTTTAAACAATTGAGTGGTTTTGAGAGAATAGATTTCTCTCATCTAATGCTTCTCAGACCTCGTCTATAAAACCATGGGTGATTTTATTAAGTTTGGATTTTGTTAAAAGGTCCATGTGGTTTATTACTTTGTTCTCAACTCATTAAAAGGATCCACACAATATATTTGCATGCCACAAAGTGATCCACAACTCTTTAGGTTGCAGTAATTGTATTTAGCATGGTTTTAGCTTTTGACTTTAATGTAATGTTCTGAGCATGAAATCAATACATAAACTAGAGAGACTTGTGTTGAGAAAATGAATGTAAATTGTGTAAATTAATAACCTTATTTTATTAAAATCACAGAAGTGGATTCTATCTAGTTTTCTTGATATTGTAGAGAGTAAAATGAATAATAGTGTGTGTTTATATTTGGATTTGTTGCAGCCTTTTTGAGAGAGTCTCTTAAGCGTAAGAACAACCTGCACCGTGAACTCTTTTGACTGACTGCCATGTTCATAATAGTGATTGCATTTATATTTGGCTTTGCTAATTAACGAATGAAGAGTTTCACCAAACCAATTGTTTTTTTAATCTATGTATTTCAAAAATGGAAAATCTATGTACAATTTTTCATTATAAATGACTAGGCAAAAAATTATCATCACTTCTCCAACCCATGAAATCTCTGCCAACTCTTTCATAGGAGGGGATTATAATTGGTTTTCTTGATAATGTTGTAGCTTTCCTCACATGAAAACAACGATTAAATACAAAGGTTAACTACTTGGGAAAGGACCCAATTTTTTTTTCCATTCAACTACATATTTGTTTCAAAAATTTAAAAAAAAACCTTTTGTATAATCATTGAATATAAATTGTAACTTTGAAAGAAGTTGTCATCATCTTTCCAGCTGCAGAAAATTATGTAAACCTTTCCAAATAATTATTATACTCCAGTAAATGTATAACAAGGAATGGAATGGATGGTAATGAAAATATCATCAATGGCCTGCCTCATAGACTGTCATGATTGACTTTGTTAGAATCTCAATGAACATAATGATTCCAATACTAACTTTCTAACATAATGGATGCTTGTCTTATTAGAGAAATAGTAGGTTTAGAATGGGAAAACTTTGAAATGAATACATTGAAATAGAGTTTAAGAATATTATATATTCATAGTTTAAATATTAGATTGTAGTGATAATAACATATTTCAATGGAAAAAAAATTGTGATATTGTTTAATCACAGTTTGGAAAATAAATAAATAAATACTTGACTCATTATAATAAATATAAAAGAAATTTCAAATATTTATTTTGTTTTGTTTAATTTAGTGAGATTAATTTTATCTTTTTTTTAATTAGTAAATATAATTTTCAATAAAAATCAATGTTTTATTAAAATGGGAGAAGGCCAGGACTTTCAAATCAGGGCTAAGGCTCAGCCATAGAGCAGTTTATTAGGAGAACCGTAAAATAGGGTGATTTCCACATTCAACGTTTCATCCATCCGAGAAATGAATTATGGTGATTGTAGCTGTGGATAGAAATCCTACCCTTTTGGATACGATAAAAAACTTGTGCTGAAAAAAAGGGTTATTTCCACATTCAGCTCTTCATCCATTTGAACAATGAACTATGGTGATTGTGCTTGTTTTTGAAAGATAGATAAAAATATCGACATGTTGCATTCTTAAAAGAGAACATATCAGAGGAGGAGAATCATTGTCTTTGATTACTTTAAATGTTGCTTGAATTTGGTGGGTGAAGAAAGGATTTTTGCAAACAATTCTCTTTGAGGTATATCTTTGTCTATCACCATTATAGATTATTGGGGACTAATTTAAGAGAACTTTAATTTGGGAGATGGGCGGTGGTGATGTTTATATGTTGGTCATATTGTTATGATATGTATTGATTGTATATCTGGTCCAGATATGAGCGCTTAGAAAATTTATTATGAATCCTCCCTGCTACTATTAGAGTCATTCTGTGATTGATAAAGGACTTCTAAGGTGGTGGACTATTTCTGACATTTGGTATTTTTTCTGACATCAACAAAATTTGATAGCCCATCTTTCAAGGAGTACTTCCGAGGACAAAATGGATTCTTTTAGTCATTTCCTTTCGGTATTTTATTCCTATACTTTACCTCTTCTCTAGTGACGATAGTAGTAATTGTTGGTGGCTGATTTAACAACATTTATTATGGGATCATTGAACTAAATTTTTCGGGGTAACATCAGAGGTACAGAAGGGTATTTGGTCTACTCGAAGCATCTTCTGAATGTCCTTGAGCCATCATTCCATCTAGTTTTTCCTTCTCATTAAATTGCTCTCTGGTGTGGATCATTGTTGGCATTTGGATGGGAGGGGTTGTTAATGATGCATGATGATCTTGCTTGATCCCGAGATATATGCTCACTTTGGTTATATCTCCCCTGGAAATTCTCGTTTAGGTGCTCAACTTTCAATTAATTATCTCGAGGTGGTGTCAGGGAGTTGGTGGGGGGTAGATTAATAAATTATTTAGCATTATCTTTCCGCATGGATCAAGATTTCACTTTTCTTGAATCTAGCATGGAGGCTCATGAGGCTTTCATAGAATCCATAGTGGAAGAAGAGATGGAAAAGACCATTTTCCCCCACGCAAAGGACTTGTCGGACGTTGGATATCTGCATGGACAATAGGTGAATAAAACTTCTAAGCAGGTGACACATAACTCAGACAATACATCAAGTCCTCATCATGTTGTTTCTAGACGCAGAAGGGGCCAGAGGTAGGAACACAAATAAATTCCTCCTAACTTTGAGACAAAATTCTTCAGTTTTGGATATGAAATTCTCTGGGACAGAGTCACTAGTCTGGAGAAACATGCCCTTGTGGGAATATGGATACTATATGAACCTTCGAAACATGATATGCAGAGCTAGGTTAAGAAATTTTGGGATTTGTTGCTGGGTTATACATCAAAAGTCAGTATTTAATGAATGCTTGGTTCAGTATACATTTTTTACACATGGATGATGCTGAGAAAATCTTGAAGATCCCCCGGGTAAGGGGAAGGAGCTTTCTGCAATTACATAATTGATACATCAGATATAATCCCCTGTTGAATATGCCCAAAAATGAAATTATGTGAGTCAAATTTCTAGGGCTTCCATTCGAATTTTGGACTAGGCGGGCTTTGACAGAAATAGGGAACTCAATTGGTCAGTTTATATAAATGGATCTGAAGGTTATGGATGCACATGACAAACGGGTGGCCTGGATTTTGGTAGAGGTTCTATTCTCTTGGGGAGTCCCGAAAAATATGGATTTGAATTGGGGTCCGCTGCAAATTCGGCAGCGACTAGACTATTGGAGCCACCCCTTGCCTTTTATTCCATCAGACTGGTCATTTGATGAATAGATGTCATGGTAGGAGAAGAGCATTGCTTAACACTTATGTGGGTGCTTTCCTCAACCAAATATTACTTGACATCAACTTCATTCTGGTATCAATAATACAAACAAAGTTACCTCCTCTACTTGGTTTGATTCTTCTCAAATTTATATTTCATCCTCTTCATTGAATATATCTTCTCCTTCTCCTCCTCACGTGAGAGTGGAATATGCCCTAGCTTTTGATGACTCCCTCCCTCATACTTCCTTTGCTGGTATATATTCTAGCCCTATAGCCTCGCATAGAGATGCTCCCCCTTCCGCGGATGAATCTCCTCCAAATGGTACCACATCGAGCAGTCCCCATATAATCATCCAATCCTTTTCTTAAGCTATTGTGAGTACACCTTCTATGCCTCCATTAGAGTCATCCCTACCTCCGCCCCCTTTATGCCCTGATGACCCTGTCCATTTATCTTCTCCTCATAATTCGATTGGGAGCAACAATGATTTCCTTCTCCTAAATTATGAGATAGACCTGAAATCTCTAACAATTCATAAGGAAGATGAGCCTAGAACATCTCCATGTATTAGCTCGAGATTTGTAATTAATATCATTATTCGTAAGACCCGAAAAAAGGGCAGCAGGAATTTTTGCGGTCACCTTGCGTCACAATCTGACCTTTTTAAAGACTTTGTTGGATTACTTTATGTCCCTATTATCTCCTCCATTGATTCTCAGGCACTTAGAGCTTGGAATCCTACTCTGGAGAATCCATTATGAACATCCTATCTATGAACATTCAGGGTTTGGGGAACCACTCTAAACTATTGGGACTAAAAATGTCATTCGGGACTCTTGACCTTTTATTGTTCTCATACAGGAAACTCTTATTCATGCACATCGAGCAATAACATATTTCAGAAAAAATTTCCCCTCATGCCACACAGTTTGGGTTAGTTCAATGGGTACTTCTAGTGGTCTCATAGCTATGAGGGATCTTGGCTGAGAAGAGTTTCATGCTTTCAATCTGTTTGCAGGAATTTTATTGTCTGGACATATCAAAGGTATTCCTAGTCATATACATCTGCTTAATATATATTCTCCATGTCGGGATCGAGAAACCTTCTAGGACCGGGTACAACAATGTAATATTCTGAGGATTAGCGGGCTTATCCTGGCGGGGGATTTGAATACAACTCTTAAGGAATAGGAGTCTTGGGTGATGCACAACAGGCCGGATCCACTTGCATATTGACTATACAACCACTTTGTAGATAATAAATTGGTGGATATCTTCCCTTTCCCACTCTCCCCTACATGGAATAATAGGTGAGTGGGAGATGAACCTGTGGGAAAATGACTAGATAGATTTTTGGTGCAAGAATATTTGATAAAGAGACTCGACAATTTGAAATCGGGGGGTATACAAGTGTTATAGCATCATTTAGAACCCTTGTGTACTTGATGCTCTGAGCCATGGCCTTGGGCAGCCCTTTCCCTTTAGACTGGGTCCTTTTACTAAAAAACATTATTTTAAATTCCATACGTGACTTTGCCCTTCAAAATGCACATGAAAACGCGGGTCCAGGTATACCCAACCCACGTATATAATTTGAAATATTGGAAAAATATAAAATCCCTATTTTATGGGCAGGGTTTATGGGTTACACTAGAAGCCCATCTACAAGAGTTGAGGCCTAACTATATCCCAACTGAAACAACTATTTTGGGGTGATATAAATACACCTCATGGGAAGGCCTAAGGGGAGAGAAAGATAGGATATTGATATTATATCCAATTGGTCCTTGATCAAGTTTGATTTATCCTTGTGCCTCCTACACTCCTAGTTATTGGAAACCCTTGTTTCCTCATTGATATGTCCATCGCCTTTATACGACATCTTTGTGTATGCATTTGAAAGAGGATTGTTGAGGCTTGGGCTGGACAGATTCAGAGGAAGGTTTCACTTGGAGTTGTGGTCGAATCAGGTTGTATTCTTCCACATTATTTACAGACATTAATAAAGAACCTTTGTCTTGTTCTTGATGTGATGATATTTATGCTTTAACTCATGTTATGATCTAATTATGTATGATCTCATGTTTTATATCTATATGCTTATATGATCTAACATTCATATCTTGAACATGCTTTGAACTATTGCTAGTATATATGCTTTTCTGGAATGAGTTGCAGGTTTTGATGCATTGGAGGAAGCAGAGGGTTTGGACCCTACGGAACAACCTCAAATGTCGGACCTACGAGTACTATCTCTTCATCCCACTTTAGTAGTTTAAGCATTAGGACTACTTTTTTCTTCCTTCTTGTTGGTGTATGTCCTTCGATCTATTGGGGTTCTCAACCCAGAACCTAGGGTGTTTTATCCTGTAACAAAATTTGTGACTCCACCGAGGATTACAATCTAGTATTTCCTTGTTTGGGTTGTTTCTCTCTTGATCTGGGCCTTCTTGTTTGGTTTCTTGGTTTTTCCAATACCTTTGACTTGTTTGCAATCTAGGAAAAAAGTATGATCTTCTAGATCAAGCCTAAAATTTTTATTTTTCTTTGTTGGCCTT
Organism: Pinus taeda; assembly: GCA_000404065.3. NCBI lineage: Eukaryota > Viridiplantae > Streptophyta > Pinopsida > Pinales > Pinaceae > Pinus > Pinus taeda. The sequence continues at coordinate 32,421 of APFE030369669.1, forward strand.
TTTATACGCGGCTTTTAGTTCACACAATTTCCTACACACACGCTTTGTCCAAAGAAACACGCTCATACGCGTGTTTTCTTGAGTACAGTCGTGTATACACGTAGGTCTGTCACTGCATAGTCGTGTATGTTTTGTTTTGAATGAATTTTTCAGATCATGAGTCCAGTAAAGGGTTTTTGCTTATTTTTATTGCTTCCGTTTAGTCATTGATTGTCTGGGAGAGTCTTTCTTCTTTCATATTTTCTGTTTCTTATCTCTCTTTGTGGAAAAACCTAGTTAACCTAGGGTTTGATTTTTGGTGAAGTGTTAGTTTTTGTGTTTGGGTTCAAGGCTTCTTAGTGAAGTTCTTGGTTGTTCTGAGCTTTTGGAATAGGCAATTGGTCTCACTTCACTTATAACCCAACCTTTACATTGCTTTGCCTTTCTTTCTTGAAATTTGAGATATTTGGTTTTTTTCATGGTTTTTGAGAAAGTCCTTGCAATCTTGAAAAGTTTTTCTTGGTCTTCTTGAAATATTTCTTGTTTGTTGGAGTTTGTATGTTGTTGTTCAAATCAGTTTGTTTGATTTTGTAGCCTCTTTTCACTTTAGGTCTTATCATGTTAATGATTCCTATGGCATGTGAAATTTGAGCTTCTTTATGCTTGAATTTGATCTTGAAGTCTTTCGTAGTTTTGTTTTCTCAAGAAATCATTGTGCCCTTAAAAAGAAAAAAGATAAAAAAAAAAAAAAAAAATTTTGTTGCCTTTCTTTTTCTTTTTGGTTTTGTTTTTCGTCTTCTTATCATTTTTGAGCAAGTGTGAAGTCTTTTCATTAGGTTGAATTTGCTTGATTTTGGGGAAAATTTTGTGATTGAATTTGTTCCTCCTTTTTGTCAAGTTTTGGCCTCTTGATCTCTTTGGGAAACACATTTGCTTGCTTTAAGAGAAATCTGTGGAATCTTGCATTAATCATTTTTAGTTTGCATTAGGATACATGCACTGTAAGCATTTTTAGTCTTTTTGTAGATTTTGAGTGTGTGAGCGTTTGTTTTGAAAAAGAAAATAATTTTTTTCTTTCTTAGTTTGCCCGTAGAACCTTTTGTATAAATCTCTTTCATTGAAGAAAAAGGGTTGCATATGCATGTAGCCAGGTTTTCTATTGGTTTTTCCTTGCATCAAATAACATCATAAGTTACACTTCCATTTTATCCTTGACTTAAGAACAACCATTAAAAGCAAGCATTTAAACTAAAATGAACTAGAAATTTTTTATTTGTCATAGTTACATCACCTAGTCTAGGTCATTTAGGGCCTTGGAATAGGTGTGTGGAGAGTTAACTCTCCAAGGCCACTTTGAATTTAAACATAGAAGTTGATTAAAAGAGTGAAATCTAGTGTCGTTAAGTTTCCCAGGAAATCTCTTCTCTTCTGGGAGTTAAGCACAAGGGCGATTGAAGGCAAGGAAGAGAGATTCCCCCTCTCCTACTTGTTGGATACCAACCAAAGACTGTTCCACCTGGATTCCGATACGAACTAGTGACCTTAGTTGCCATTCCTAGGGACCAAATAAGTGACTACAAGGGGGGGGGGGGGGGGGGGGGGGGGGGGGGGGATGCCCATGTTACTTGAGGCAAACATTGTATCACTCTCATTAGTACATCTGGAGGGTGCCCTTGCGAAGCTCAGGTACTTGCACCGGCAAAGCCTTTTTTCTCGGGGTCAGCATAACTATTTCTTTTACCTTCGCTGGTAGGTTTGGGCTGTAATTATCCCAAACTATCTTTTGAAGGTCCTTTACTTCACTTCCTTGTATTTTGGTGTCCAACCCTCATCACCTAGAGTGGAAATACTTGGAAGTTGCTTGGTTGGTTTGCATCTTTAGGAAATTTATAGTGGAGTGCTCTTTTCTCTTTGTATTTAGTTGGATTTAGGCATATTTGTCTTGTCACTTTTGAACCTTAGATTCTGAGTGACTAACCAACCACTCCACTGGTCTTGAAAGGATTTTGATCTTTCTTTTGAAAGTTATGGATTTGCCTCATTAAGGGAAAAGGTTTGATTGTGCATCTCTCTTCCTTGGAAATTCATTTGTACGATCCCATAACATAAGGATCTGCGTATAAGTTGGGTATGGCCAATATTCCTGTGGAGGCCAACCAAGGGACCCTTTCAAAAGGGGATCCTTGTGCTTTTCCTTTCTTTGGAAACATTGGTACCCCCTTGATGGCCAATTCGACTATTCTTGGATTGAATGTTGGACTACCAGTTTGGTTGTGGTCCACTTTGGATATTACAAATGTTCTTGAAGATTCTTAGATGAAATCTTTATTTCAAGGGCATTAAATAGGTGTTAATTGTTCATCTTCTTCAAAAGAGAAATCTAGGATTCCTCTTTTTCCTCCCTCTTGTAATAAGAGATCTAAAAAGAAGAGAAAGAGGAAGAAGAATATGAAGGATATTTCTATCCATGAATCATCACCAACCCTGCAAGTCATGTTGGAGATGAGCTTTCAGCCGCTGCAAGTCATGCTGGGGGCATAAGTCTAATCGCTGCAAGTCATACTAGCAATGGGTCACCTACCTTTGTGAGTCATATTTATGTTGACTCACCTGCTTCTATGAGTAGGAGTGGGGGCACAAGTCCTATTTCTCTTGGGAAAGAGTCACTAACCTCTACGAGTCATGTTGGGGACTCTCCACCAACCATTGCTAGTCATGTTGGCAGAATGGATATTGATTAGAAACCTAGGCGTAGAATATTTAAACCAAAGTTCCCTTGTAAGATATGTAAGGGAGACCATATTACTCATTTGTGCCCTGGTATTTCAGTGGTACAAAGGTTATGATCCAATTTTAACGGTTCTTCTACTCCCAAATCTGTTATGGTTTCTCAACAGTCTAATCAACCACTGGTTGATGAAGTGGTCGAGTCAATGCAATCTCTAGCTGATTCCACTCCTCTTTTGGGGGCTGAAGTGCCTAACAACATAGTCTTCCTGATTTTTAGTATAGATTCTTCTGGTCTAGGGGGCATTCAGATCCCCAACATTCTTCAATGTGTCCACCTTTACCAGAAACACCTTTTTGTCCTCAACCATATCCCTCACAAAGTGATACTGAACATCAATTTGATTTGTCTTTGAAAAATAAGAAGGGTTCTTTGTTGATAAAAATGCACTTTGGTTGTCACAGTCTATCCTTATATCTCATTTTACTAACCCCATACTTGAACACAATCTCTGCAACCAAACTGCTTCCTTGCTTGCATGAGTGATTGCCCTGTATTATGCCTCTATAATTGAAAGTGTCACTACAAATTATCTCTTTCTCATCCAACTGACTACAACTCCAAATAGGTTAAACACATACCCACTTGTAGATCTTCTCTAATCCAAATCTTTAGCCCATTTTGCATTAACAAAGCCACAAATGTCCAGAAATTTTTCCAATCATTGTCTTCCTTGGTAGCACAAACCATAATCACTAGTTCCACACAAATACCAAAAAAACCGCTTCACTGTTGTTCAATGCTCTTTCACAGTTTTGGACATAAACCTGCTCAATACTCCCACTGCATGTGCAATGTTTGGTCTAGTACAGACCATTTCATACATCAAGCTATCGATTGCACTTGCGTATGGAACACGGGACATGTCCTCTTCCTCTTCTTGTGTCTTGGGCCACTATTCAACAGATAAATTTACACCGATAGGAATAGGAACCTTCATTATTTAATATCCTACATATTAAATCTCTGCAGTATTGTCTCGACATACTTCCTCTAGTTTAACCAAAGCTTCCTCTTTGCCCGATCTTGTTTAATTTCCATTACCAAAATATAGTTTGCAACACTAATATCATTCATGTTTAATTTGGAGGATAATTGGGTCTTCACATTCTGGATAATTTATTTGTCATTTCGAATCAACAACATATCATCCACATACAATACCGAATAAATAACACGGTCACCAATTAATTTAGAATAAACACATTGATCCACTTTTCTTTTGGTGAATCCATGTTCCCGTATATATGTATCAAATTTTTGATAACACGTCCTTGGTGACTGTTTTAACCCATACATATACTTTTTTAACTTGCATACCAATTTTTTCTTACCCTTCACCGCAAAGCCTTCAAGTTGCTTCATGTAGATATCTTCTTCCAGATGCCATGAAGAAATGTTGTCTTCACATCTATCTGTTCTACCTCAAAAGCAAAAGAAAAAATAACAAATAAAAGTAATCTAATAGAAGCTACCTTGGCAAAAAGAGGAAAATTATCACAAAAACCAATTATTGACACCTGGGAATAACCTTTTTCTACTAACCGAGCTTTTTATTTCTCCACCTTGCCTTCTACATTCAGCTTCTTCTTAAACACCCATTCACTTCCAATGGGTTTCCTTCCAGCGTACAATTCCACCTTATCCCAAGCCTCATTTTTGTCCAAAGATTCCATTTCATCAACCATGGCCTCTTTCTAGAGTTTTCCATCCCCTGAATCTACTACCTCCCTAACAATTTTTGGATCATCATCAGTAATAGACAAAGAAAAATTTGAAGAAAGCATATGGACTGGATCTTTCTACATGCCTTCTTTATCGAACTTATCTTCTCACAAATGGAGTTTGTGGATCTTCATCTTCTGATTTTTGTTCTTTTGTAGAGTCCGATTCTTCCTCCCTTAGCTCAAACTCTATCTTCTCAAGTTCTTTTGGTAGGAATTCATGTCTAATAACATCTTTCACCTCTCTAAACACCACATATCGATTGTACACAATGTTCCTTATTTCTGGGTTCCAAATCTTATAACCTTTTAAACCATCCTTATACCCAATGAAGATGCACCTTTCATATTTACTATCCACCTTGGTTCTTTTCTATTTTGGAACATGTACATATACATCACAGTCAAATACCCTTAGATGTGAAAGAGAGGGTTTTTTACCAGTACATACCTCATGTGGAGTCTTATTCTCCAACATTGATGAAGGCGATCTATTAACCAGGTAACATGTAGTCTCCACCGCCTTTGCCCAAAATTCCTGTCCTAACCCGACACCACTAAACATGCTTCTTGCCTTTTCCATCAACCTCTTGTTTATTATTTTTGCAATTTCGTTTTGTTGAGCCGTGTATGGAGTAGTCTTCTATCGTGCTATACCACACTTCTTCCAAAACTCTTCAAATTCCTTCTTACAAAACTCTCCACCATTATCTATCCTCGACACCTTTATCTTCTTCTCTGTCTGGTTTTCCATCAGAACCTTAAATTATTTAAACATGTCAAGGACTTCATATTTCTTCCTTAGGAAATATATCCATGTATTCCTTGAGAAGTCATCTATAAATGATACATAGTACACAGACTTACTTAATGATGGAACCGACACAGGTCCAAACACATCACTGTGTACCAACTCTAATATCCCTTTCATCCTCTTATCACCAGAGAGGAAACTCCCCTGATTCTACTTCCCATATACACAATGTTCATAGAAATCGAAATCTGGAGAGAAATTAGACATACCTTCTACTATACCATTACCATGAAGTATTCGAAGGCCCTTCTCTCCAATATGTTGAAGCCTTTGATGCCATAGCATGGTTTTTTCTCCAAAGACCACTAGATTTTCTACTCCACTTTGAGGAATCATAGAACTTTTGAACCCATCAATAATAGTACTACCCAGTAGTTTGTACAGAGTTCCAATCCAAACTCCCCACATCAATACTAGTGCTCCCCGAACCATCTGTTGAAATGTGGAAACAAGAATATTCCGATTTTAATTTTTCCTTGAATTAAAATTGAGAATTCAAATTCAAATTTAGTCTCACCAACTATTTGAAAAATAATTAATTAATTCATCTTGAGTTAATTAGTTGGAAATTCAAACAAGAAGTCTTTGTGAAGTCATGCAACAATTATCCCTTTGATTGAGGAAGTTATCCCTTAATTAAGGAGATAAAGATGAGTTGTATTTGAGTTGTAATTAATTAGCTCAGTTAACTGAATTAAGTCCAGTTAAATTAGTTCCAAACAGTTGGAGGAACTAATTGTGAGTTTAGTGAGTTAATTCATGCATGCATGAAACTAGTGTACTCCAGATAACTGAATACTCTCTCACAAATAACTCATGCATGTCAGTTCAGACAAAGACCCACTTGAGATTAAAGTCAGGAACATTGTACTATCAGTTGCAAGAATTTTCCTATAAGAAAATCTCTTGCATGTAAAAGGAATTCATTCCCTGAGATTTTTGCAGTTCTATAGTGTGTTGGAGTAGTGTCACACAAGGTTACAGCTGGAGCACCCAGGGAAAACTGCGCAAGGAAATAGGAGGCTTGGAGGACAAAGGAGAAGGCATATAAGTTGTCTATTTTGTCTATGACCAGCAATGAGGGATTGTACTGAGAGCTGGATAGTTGTGAGAGCTAAAGCTTTGTGTAATCCTGAGATATTTCCACTTGTATGATAATACAGATAGCGGGATTTTTAGTTGAGGATTTCCCCAGAGTATTCTTCTGTGTTTCATGTGTATTGACTCTTCTTCTCTATCATATGTGTTCTATTTGATCTTGCTCAAATTGATTAAGCTTCCGCAAGTTTGCTTGTAGAAGCAGATTAAGTATTTTGCTTTAGTACATTGCAAAATCAGAGTAATCTACAATGACAATTTCTACATGGTATTAGAGCAAAGGTGATCAAAGTTGTGAACAATATACTGAGAAGGGAAAATTTGAAGTTTGAAGTTCTTGATTAGGTACAAAATCGAATTCTTATCACACCTCAAAGTTCACCAATGGCATGCAATATCTTGAGACTCGAGTATGCACTAGATGTCAGCTTGAATTACATAGCACAGAAGGATCACATGGAAGCAGTATTAGAAGACAATGGTTTGAAGGATTTCATTGATCAAGAAATCCCCAAGCCAGTTGCAGCTAATGCACAAGAATCGGTGGAATGGAAGAAGTGTGTGGTGAAGGGGAGGAGGATTCTTCTGGAGGGAGTTCGAGACCATATTTTCTCGGGTATCCATGGGAAGGAGACTCCATTTTCAATGTGGAAGACATTGAAGGACCTATATCAGAACAATAGCAACCAGAGGAAACTGGCGCTCAAGGACAAGCTTCGGAAAATCAAGTGTGAAAAGGGTGACACTATTTCTACATATCTAAACAAGCTCACCACCTGCAGAGATGAGCTTGGTAGTGTAGGATTAATGATAGTCGATGATGATATGGTGAGCCTTGCTCTCTTCGGTCTTCCAAAGTGCTGGAATAGCTACTAGGACTAAGTGAATGGAAAAGAGAAACTGCTAGACTGGGAATGACTGTGGTTGGATCTGATGCAGGAGGAGATCAAGAGGAGAACTAAAGATGGTTCTTCATCTAAGCATGACGATGAAGAAAATCTAGCATTAGCAAGTAAGGCAAGGAAAGGGAAAGGGAAGGCTTCCAATTCCAAATCGAGTTCTTCTCAAGGAGGGAAGAAGATTGACAAATCTAAAGTGAGATTCTTTAATTTTCATGAGGTGGGGCATCATGCAACTAATTATCCATTGAAGAAATCCAAGAAGGGATCCTTGAAAGGATTAGAAGGGGAGGCATTAGCCTCTCAGTTCGAATTGGATTTTACCCTCATCGCATGCATGGTTTCATCAATGATGGGTTGTGTTTGGTACCTGGACAGTGGAGCCTCATTCCACATGACTAGCGATAAGATTTTATTCAGTACCCTAGAGGAGAAAGACCTCAAGATGCACATAGAGATGGGCGATGATGGAAAGTATTGTGATTCAGGAGAAGGCATGATTTCTTTTCAGAGGGAGCATGGAGCTCCTCTCACCCTGACTGATGTAAAGTATGTGCCTGGACTGAAGAAGAACTTGGTATCGGTCACAATGTTGGAAGACAAAGGCTACGATGTTTTCTTCAATAAAGGAAAGGCATTCCTGAGATACATAGCGACGAGTCACACTAAGAGGATTGGGATTCGAGTGAAGAATCTCTACAAGCTAGAGGAAGATGATTGTGCTGCATTGAGTTCGAAAGCAGAATTAGTGCAAAGCCAAGATGTTGGCGAGTTATGGAATAGGTGGTTGGGCCACTTGCATCATGGGGCCTTGAAGATAATGCAACAGATCTCTACAGGACTTCCCAAAGTAAACTTGAGCAAGTGAACACATGCAAAGGTTGTACCTTGGGAAAGTACGCCAAGTCTTTCTTTCATGATCGAGACAATCGAGCTGAAGCAATCTTGGAGCGAGTTCATACAGATTTGTGTGGACCATTCTTGACAACCTCCACTACAAAACAAAGGTATCATGTGACTTTCATTGATGATTTTTCTCATAAATTTTGGATCTATTTCATGCAGAAGAAGGATCAAACCTTCTCAAATTTGTGAGTTCAAAGCTTTGATTGAGAAAGAATCAGGGAAGAAGATCAAGACCTTGAGAAGCAACAATGGTGGAGAGTATGTCTCTCAAGAGTTTAAGGATTTCTGTGCAGTGAAAGGAATTAAACGGGAGTTGAAGGCACCTCATAACCCATAACAGAATGGGGTGGCCAAGAGGAAGAATAGAACGATTGTGGGGGCACCTCAGGCGATGCTGCATGACCAAGGCCTGCCACTTCATTTATGGGCTGAGTCATGCAACATAGTGGTCTATTTGCATAATAGAAGCCCGCATCGCATACTTGGGATGAAGACACCAGAGGAAGCTTTATTCAGGAAGAGACCAGATGTCAGTCACTTCAGGATATTTGGCTCATCGGTATATTTCCATGTGACCAAGGATGCCCGAAAGAAACTTGAGCCGACAACTAAGTTGGGAATACTTGTGGGGTAAATTGATACACCTCACAACTATCGAGTGTACTTGCCTACTAGTCAGAGGACAGTGGTTCGCAGAGATCTTAACTTTGATGAGCAGAAGGCCATGCGAGTTTCCCTTGAGAGGGAGCTCCAACTACAGGCTATCAAGGAACTTTTGGTTCCTACGGAGGAGGAGCCTTAGACTAATGCAGAGCAGTCGCATTCAGAGGTTCCAGGAGTGGAGACATCCACTCAAGCAGAGTCTTCCAGAGATGGGCAGAAGTGCATGAGAGAAGTTGATAGATTGTTGTCGGATGCGAGAGAGAATGTGGGAGAACCATCTTCTCAGTGCAGACAAGGGAGGTCACCTGATAGGTTCATTGGATACATGGCACTTGTCGAGGAATGTGTTGAGACTGAACCATCTTCCTTTGAGGAAGCAGTGTAGCAGCCGATTTGGGTTGATGCTATAGTGGAGGAGTATGACTCCATAGTTTGGAATAGTGTTTGGGATGTGGTTCAAAGACCGAAAAACAAGTCAATTGTGAGTTCTCATTGGCTTTACAAGGTAAAGCAAGTTGCTAATGGTAGTGTGTAGAAACATAAGGTAATATTTGTTGCCCGTGGTTTCTCATAGGTCGAGGGGATTGACTATGATGAGACTTTTGCTCCTGTAGCACGGTACTCATCTATTAGATCGATGTTGGCACTATCAACATAGATGGGTTGGAAGATCCATCAGATGGATGTGAAGACTACATTCCTCAATGGCAAGATTGAGGAAGAGGTGTACATAGAGCAGCCAGAAGGTTTTGAGACCTTCGATCATGAGTTGCATGTGTGCCGACTCAAGAGAGCTTTGTAAAGGTTGAAGCAAGCACCTCGTGCTTGGTACACCAGGATCCACAACTACTTCACCGGGTTGGGCTTCACAAAGAGTGAAGCGGATGCGAACCTGTACCACATCATGGTAAAAGGTAAGTAGTTGATCATTGTTATTTATGTTGATGATCTCATATTGACAGGTGATGATCAGTTGATCATGTCTTGCAAGGAGGACCTTGCAAGAGAATTAGAGATGAAAGACATGGGTCTCATGCACTACTTCCTTGGCATGGAAGTGTGGCAGAAGGATGGGGAGTTGTTTGTGTCTCAAGGCACGTATGCCAATGAGATACATAAGAGATTCCACATGGAGAAGTGCAAGCCCATGCAGACTCCTCTAGCGGGTAACTGGAGGAAGGAAGATGCTACTTCAGGAGAAGTAGTAGAAGCTACTGTGTATCGGCAACTTGTGGGTTCACTGATGTACTTAGTGAACACACGAATAGATTTGTGCTATGCGGTGAACTAGCTGAGTCAAGCTATGGTTCAACCTACATAGATGTTTTGGAAGGCAGCCAAGCATGTTTTGAGATACCTCAGAGGCACATCTCAATATGGATTATGGTACAGACAGATAGAGGGAGTGAAGCTACAGGGCTTCACAGATGCAGATTGGGCAGGGAGTTAATCAGATCGAAAGAGAACAACAGAAGGATTTTTCAACCTTGGGTCAGCTTCAGTTTCTTGGTACAATAGGAAACAGAGGTCGGTTGCACTCAGCTCAGTAGAGGTTGAATACATGGTTGCAAGTCAGGCATCATGTGAGGCCATTTGGATGCGGAAAATTGTAGTTAGTTTGTTTGATCAGAGGATGGATCCAACTATGATCTATTATGATAATCAGAGTTGTATCAAACTATCTGAGAATCCAGTATTTCATGACAGGTCCAAGCACATCGACATTCAATGTCACCATCTCAGAGACGGTGTGGCGAGGAGGATCATTTTTTTGTAGTATATTTCGATCAAGGAGCAAGATGCTGACATTTTGACTAAGGCATTGTCAAAGTGTAAATTCGAGTTCCATAGAGACAAGATCGGGGTAGAAGATAATCCTTTTCATGTTGAGAGGGAGTGTTGAAATGTGGCAACAAGAATATTCCAATTTTAATTTGTCCTTGAATTAAAATTGAGAATTAGAATTCGAATTTGGTCTCACCAGCTGTTTGAAAAATAATTAATTAATTCATCTTGAGTTAATTAGTTGGAGAAATTCAAACAAGAAGTCTTTGTGAAGTCATGCAACAATTATCCCTTTGAGTGAGGAAGTTATCCCTTAATTAAGGAGATAAGGATGAGTTGTATTTGAGTTGCGATTAGTTAGCTTAGTTAATTGAGTTAACTCTAGCTAAATTAGTTCCAAAAAATTGGAGGAACTAATTGTGAGTTCATCCAGTTAATGCATGCATGCATGAAACTAGTTTACTCCAGATAACTGAATATTTTCTCATAAATAACTCATGCATGTCAGTTCAAACAAAGGCCCGGTTGAGATTAAAAGTAGGGACAGCGTACTATCAGTTGCAATAATTTTCGTATAAGAAAATCTCTTGCATACCGAAGGAATTCATTCCTCGAGATTTGCACAGTTTTACATTGTGTTGGAGCATTGTGTGTGATCAGTGCCACACAAGGTTACAACTGGAGCACCCAAGGAAAACTGCGCAAGGAAATAGTAGGCTTGGAGGACAGAGGAGAAGGCATATGAGTTCTCTATTCTGCCTATGAGCAGTAGTGAGGGATTGTACTGAGACCTGGATAGCTATAAGAGCTAAAGCTTTGTGTAATCTTGAAATATTTCCACTTGTATGATAATACAGATAGTGGGGTTTTTAGCTAAGGCTTTCCCCAGAGTATTCCTCTATGTTTCATGTGTATTGATTCTTCTTCTCTATCATATGTGTTCTATTTGATCTTACTCAAATCAATTAAAATTCCGCAAGTTTGCTTTTAGAAGTAGACTAAGTATTTTGCTTCAGTACATTGCATAATCATATTAATCTACAATGAGAATTTCTACACCATCTTGTAGGTATCTTTATCGAACACTTCTTTTACACCTACATGATTCATCCATCTTGCTTATAGAAATCAAAGTTATGGTCAATGCAGGAATATGCAGAACACCCACAAGTGTTCTAATCCTTCCACCTTGCAACTTCATCTTGAATTTTCTGCGTCTGACGATTCTAGACTTCCTGTCATCCCCTAAGAATATATCACCACTATCATATTTCTCATACTCGCGGAACCACTCCCTATGGGGAGTGAAGTGAAACGATGCACATGAGTCAATCAACCATGCCTCATGATCTACATGTGTACTTAAAGAAGAAGCCAATTACACATCCCTACCTACATCTGAGCTGGTTTTCGCCTTCGCAAAAGGAGCACCATTAGATCCATTTAATTTCTTAGGATATTTAGATCTACAGTCCTTTTTGAAGTACCCTTCATTTCCACATTTCCATTACACCTTGACATGTTTTCCTAGATATTTATATCTCCCACTAGATTTAGATCTCCCACTTGAGGAAATTTTTTTTTTTCTATTTTGGGACCGTCCTCATGCAGACAATGAATCTCCATTCTGACCCTACATATTTTTCCATCTCATCTCCTTTGACAGTAAGGATGAGACTATTTCATCAAACTTCAAGGTAGTTGTATTGCTACCTATTGCAACGACCAGACTATCCCACGAATCTGGTAGAGAACAAAACCAACTAATGCACTTATATTCATCTGAAATTTTAATATCAACATATAAAAAATAGATTACCACAGTGTTAAAGGCATTCATATGCTCTATCACCGAGTCTCCATCCTTCATCCTCAGGTTATACAACGTTTTCCGTAGGAACAATTTGTTCACCAGAGACTTAGATTGGTACAAAGTACCTAACTTGTCCCACAAAGTATTTGTCGTAGCTTCCCTTGATGCATTCAACAATATTGAATTTGAGATACACAACTGTATTGTGCTCTTTGCTTTCCGATCCAACTTTGCCCAATCTTCATCTAATATTTTCATTGGTTTAGTACATGTATCTACCGCGATCCACTGTTCTTTATCCACTAGCGAACACTCCTTCTTGAGTTTCTACAACTCAAAACTCTAACCATTAAATTTCTTGATCTCTATCTTTCCATTGCTCTCCATCTTCTGTCACCACAAGAATCGATCCCATAGATCTCCCACTGAACAGGGTTTACCACAGGCTCGAGAAAAACCCCTTAGCAACAAAGGCATCCCCTTGAAGCTGAAACAACTCTGATACCAAATATAGGTTCTAACCTTGTACATAAATTACCCACAAATGGATTTTAAAAATAGAAAATAAACAATGACGAGAATATAAAACAAATACACATAGATTTTCCCCTAGATCCCAAAACTATGATTACTAGATTGATTTTTCATTATGTTCCTTTCAATGTCAGATATAATAATAATATATTATATATATATAATATATGAGTGAAACATTCATAAACCCCAATCCATTAATCCTGGATTAGAACATAACTGTAGTTCCCTTGACCGGATCTACAAAATACCATGGGCAGAAAACCATAATGAAAAAAACCATGTGCAAAACCCATGCACAAAACCATAGGTAGTTCTACCCACATAATATAGGGTGTAAAAGAAAATTCGCAGGTCGTTTCCCTAGACCCCATGCAAGGGGGCTACCACCCCCTAAAAACCCCCAACAGGGAGGGCTACACCCCCCTGTGACCACCTACATGTGAGACTAGTCATGCAAAGAATATTACACACACCCAACATACGTGGCTTAACCTCCAAGCTTCACTTATGGAAGTGAAGCCGACAACTAAACACGCCAACCACAAACTAACATCCTACAGGACTTATAGGAAGTGGAGCCAACAAATAAACACACAAATCACTTCCTAAGATGAATATTTCTTTCTCTAGACTCCCAGTCATAGGCATAACACTAGATCCAAGTGACTGTAACCCTCCAGTCACATGGATGACATTGCATCCAATTGACTATTGTCCCAATCTCAGTTTTGAGCCTACGAACCTAAGATTTGAGCCACCATTTAAGGGCTAACCTCCAAACCACTACCCATAAATTGATGATACTTTCTAGAATAATAAATGACACAAATACAAAGTCTTTAACAATAGTGTGAGAGAGACAATAGAAGAGAGATCCCAGCTAAAACTGACAAAAATCTATGAAATGGTCCTCAGAAGCCTTTTTATCATTGAGGCCTCTATTTTCTTCAATTTCCTCTATTTTTCCTTCAATTTTCCTCACATGCTATCTTGTGACCTTTCGCCTTCCTTTTCTCCTATTTTCCATTATTTCATAAATAAAATGTTAATTAATGCCACTTTGCCTTTTCCAATTACTTTGCCAATTTCCATAACCATTTATTAATCACCAGTGATACCCCATCACTAAGTTTTTTTCCAAACATTCAACTTGGAATACATGTCCCATGACCATGGTCTATTAAATTTATTACATGGATTTTTAACCAAGGATGTTACACTGCTTCTTTAATTTGCTTCTATAAAAATTCATATTATGGGTCCTTTATTATAGATGCTTTAATTTGATCTAGAAATTTAAATTCTACTTGACCGTAGGAAATTTCATGTATGTAATGTAATTTCTGGCTTAAAGCATCGGCTAATTGATTCTCATTACCTTTTAGATGTTTGACTTCAAAATCAAATTCACTTAGAAACATAGTCCATCTATCCCAACGATCGTTAAGATTTGGTTGTTTAAAGAAGCTAGTGAGATTGCTATCATCAATGACTAGCACAATCTTTTTACCTAGTAGGTTGTGTCTCCATACTTTTAATGCATGTATTACAATGGTCAACTCCATATCATAATATGAGTACCTATGCTCATTTTCTTTTAACTTTCAGGATTCATAAGCAACCACCCTCCCTTCTTGCATCAGAACTCCTCCTACACCTTCCTGACAAGAGTCAGTGCAGACCACAAATTCTTTTTAGGGTCCCCAATTATTAATATCAGGGTTATGGCTAGGAGGTGTTTCAATTGTTTGATACTTTACTAACATTCCATTGTCCATTTAAAATTTTTACCTTTATTTTGCAAGGAGGTTATCGGGGAATTAATTTGGGAAAATCCCTCTATAAACTAACAATAATACCCTGTTAGGCCCATAAAGGATCGAATGTCTACTACATTCTTAGGGACTGGGCATTCCATAATAGTTATCATTTTCTCAAGGTCCACTGTTATTCCTTCTAATGATATCACATGCCCCAAATATTGGATCTGGTCCTTATAGAATTCACACTTGCTATATTTAGCATATAGCTAGTGTTCCTGCAAGGTTTGCATCACTATCCGTAAATGCTCCTTATGTTCCTTCAATTTTTTGAATAGATAAAAATATCATGTATGAAAATCAAAACAAATTGTATAAATACAAATAAAAAATCCATTCATTAAGCTCATGAACGTTGCAGGGGCATTCGTGAGTCCAAATGGTACTACAACAAACTCATAGTGCTCGTATCGTGTCTTGAATGTTTTTTTATTAATACCTTCATTCTTATCTAGTGATAACCTGACCGTAAGTCAATTTTAAAAAATATTGTAGCACCTTTAACTGTTGGTAATCAATACATAGTTGTAGTGTACCATCTTCCCTTTTGAAAAAAAAAATAGGGGCTCCCTAAGGTGATACACTCAAGAAAATGTATCCTTTATCCAATAGTTCTTTTAGCTACAATTTTAGTTCAGTTAATGCAAGTACACTCTAGATAGGGGGATTTAGACATTGGGGTAGCTCCTAGGACCAATTCCATAGTAAAATCAATGTCCTGTTTAGGAGGTAATCCTAGTATCTCTTCGAGAAACACAACAGAAAATTCTTGCAGGATCAAAATATGTTACAATGTAGTTGTTTTATCCTTGGAGTTAGTGTATCCTAGTTGTACTGCATATATTTGACAACCCTTCCTGATGCACTTGCCTAAATGTGAAGTTGTAATAGGTTTGAGCTTGATATGCCTCTTTATTCCTTGAATTCTTGCTTGCTACCTTCTTTAGTGAGGAAGTTAATGGTTTTCTCCTTACAATTTATTAAGATCAAGTGTGCTTCTAACCAATCTATTCCAATCAAAATATCATAAGATCCTAGCAGAAGCACATTTAAATTCACCCTAACTTCCTACCATGCAATTTCAATAGGGAAAATTTTTACTTTTACAATGACCCTTCTCTTGGCTCCAGTAGCTAATTGTACCAACCAGTTATTTTTTAACCTACATAATTGTAAATGATAATGTTCTACTTTTTGGGGCTAATTTAACTCAAACTAACCCCAGGATCTATTAAAAAAGACATAACCTGATTGAATAGTTTACCTTCAAATTCTATCATAGTAAGTTGATATTCTTCTTGATGATCTTCTAGGGAAGCATTGATTCTTGGTATGATTTTCGCCACCTTTCCAACTATGGAAGCTTCTTGAATATTAGTAGCTTGTTTTGTTCACCCACGATGAGGACAATTTTTGTAGTAATGGGGTTCCTCGAAACCCTATCATTGTAAAGGAGGTTTATGGTTCTGATTAAGCTATGGTTTACTGGATTTCTCCACCGTATTAGATTTACTTTGAACTCGAAACTTTTGTTGGATATTTCCAGAAAACTACGTTTGTTGATCTTTATTCGAATTATTATGACTGCCAGTTTTCATGTTCTTAATGTACTAAAAGTTCCTTTGTCCATTCTTGCAAGACCCATTTCTACCTCCTTCTCCTTTTTGCGTTGTTTGTTGGTAGAAAATCTGAGCTTTCTGAATCGTCTCATCCATTATTTTGGGGTTATCAAATTCAAAGAGCTCCTTCATAAATCCTGGTAAATTGTTAATAAAATGTTGCACCTTAGCTTTTTCTTCCCAAATGTAGGAAACATAACTTAGCAGTGATGTAAACTTGGTTATAAATTCATCCATAGATAACTTTCCCAGCTCAAATCCTGAAATTATTTTTCCTTCTCATCATAAAATTGTTCAATCAATTATTTCTCCCTAAAATGTTTTTGGATTTTATCCCAAGTTATCTTTTGTTCATTAATGCTCCAAACTGTCTTCACTTCTTCCCACCATAGGGTAGCCTTTCCCTACAGCTAGTAGATCACCAACCTTGTTTGTAAATTATCATAATATTCTGAAATTTGGAGACATTTACTTATATTAATTAACCAATCTTCCACAACTTCCTCATTTTCATTATCAAATTTTTGGGGTTTGATATTTTTAAACACCCCTTGTAACTCAATTTTTTGTCTTTTGGCTTTCCCTTGCTAAGTAATATTTTTTGTCTCTTCACCATTATCATTATGGCCTCCCTCTAACTCTTGATAATTGTGTCCAGGTTGGTGTATCTCAAATTTGTTCTCTCATTCAAGGCTTGGATTATGATTTTTGTGATTTTGTCTATCTAAAAGGATTTTCATGATTATTTCTTGTTCTCTCATTAGAATTTCATTATCTTCCCTTATATTAGCCATTTCTTCCTCTAACTCTTAGATATTCTCTAGAAGCATCACATTTGTATTATGTGAATCTTCTCCCAATTGGACCCACATCCTAGGATTAGCTTCAGCAATTGGCACAAGTCCAACTTCAATATTTGGTTTAACTGAAAGTGTATTTTCTGCTCCCCTTCTCATCTCAATCCTATCTGTGCATGATCAACACTTTTGTTATTACCATGTTTTCCCAACAGGCCACGGTGTTCAAACCTAAGCTTTGATACCACTTGTCACATATATTAGTCCAAGGTTATAAAATAAAAATAATAAAAATCTACCTTATTTATCTGTTAATCGTCATAAAAGACCCACAGTCAAATTAAATAATTACAAGAACATAAAAAAAAATAACTCACAACCTCAACCTCGTTATGCACTTACAACTGATCATTCACATATATGCGACAAATAAAGTCTTGGCTATGTTATACATTTAACTGGGGTGTAATGTGAATTCCTTTTTTTGTAAGTTATTGTGTGTTGGCATTACCACCACTAGATTTAATGACCTATCATGACACTTGATTAACATATGTTTCTTTACACATAATAACACCAAACTTGACAAGCCCTTGTTAATGTTATACTTGCTATGATATGATTATTAATGGGAGTCCAAAAACTTCTCCCAATTGTCACACTTGTGAGGGTATGTTCGATTGGAGGGAAGAGCTAAGTGGCTCCCTCTACTTTATTGATTTGACTAGGGTTCAATCTGATGGTGGTAAATCTTACGGAGGAGTTAGGGTATCGGTTGTGCATTTATCCTCATCATCGATTTTGTCATTTGCAGCGATGCACTTACAAGGAGAAGCTCTACAACCCCATGGACCCACCTCCATATTTCTATGATAGTCTAATTCTACAGATATGGTCTTCTGAACCTCCCTTCCATAACTTAATTGTGTCGTAGCTTACCCTCAAGATTTTCTCATTTCTAGATTTCATGTTCTAGGGTGTCTCTCTCATTTTTTTATGACATACTGTGGTTAGTGAATGTGTCCATTAGAACACCGGGGCCTCAAGGTAATTCTTCTTGTGGCTACCTAAAGTTTAAGTTTTTTTTTGCATGTTACCTGGAACGATTTCTTTCAAATTTTTAGCCCACAAAGATGCGACATGCTCCTGTTTGGTGCACACATCGGATTCCAGGTAACGTCTTACTCTACAACAATTTTTATTTAACTTACACTAGTTAATTTGAGGGTTTCCTCTTGGGAATAGTTCCTAACCTTGAATCTATTGGTGGTTATAGGTACAACCTGACTACTTCACAAAAGAGTTTAAGCCCTTACTAAATTCGCCTTACAGCCACACTAGGTTTTTCATTAACCTTTAGATTCTCATTTGGCAGGTCATTTTTGAGGTTAGTCTCAAGACTTCTAGGATGAAATATGGATCTCGACCCCTAAGTCATTAATGGTTAATTCATTTAGTAGTTTCAATTATAAATGTCGATAATTCGACGAGGGCTTTAAAACCCTCGTTGTGTTTTTTCTTTGATGTTGTGTTAAATGGTTTTATTACTCTTTAAGAACTTGACAGTATGCACTAGGCCATCATTAGCTCTTTTTCTATATCCTAACCAAGGGTTGAACTAGAACTATAACTCTTCTTTTATATACATGTAGTAATGTTTTCAATTTATCTCTTTTGAGGGTCATAACAATATTTGTGTTGTGCTGCATTGCTTAGTAGTTTCTATTGTTTGGATTTCAGTTAATATTCGCAAGATATGATTCTAGGTATTATTAAAATATGCTATTGAAAACACTATGTACACAAGTCGAAAACAATTTCCTTGTCTTATTTGATTTTAAATAAATTCTTGTTGCTCCACATCGGTTTGGGATGGCTAGCCTTTTTGCCAGCTTACCCAAGACCACAAATTTAGTCACATTATTTGGGTAAACTTAGTTTCCACATATGAAATTAGTTTGAACCCCTCTCTTTAATCATTGCACTATTCTCTAAGGGTTAGAGGTATTATGCATGCTTTAGAATAAGTGTTTCTAAAATGTTCTTTTGATTTTCCTAAATTAAACCTTCATTGTTTCATTGTTGTTCCTAATACTCTTTTAACTGACTACCCACGAGTTATTTACCTCACTACTCTTCCTTTATTTTTGTTGAGTTATTTACCTCACTACTCTTCCTTTATTTTTGTTTGTAGAGACAGGCTTTGGTATGAAACCAAGTGCATATTGGACCTGTTGTACCCTTACCGGATAACAATATTATCTAAATGAAGATTGTCTTGCCTATGAAACACAAGCTCGTCAGGGATACTAACCAGACTCGCTAAGTCATAATAGGGTCTTGCTCAGCCAGGGTTTGTCATGGTGTACCCCTTGTGTCTCGAAGCTATATATTTCTAAAATAATAAACTTCGCATCGTGCCAACATGGTCACTATATACACAATATATGTTTTTCTTTTAATGCTTTGTCATGGTGTACCCCTTGTGTCTCGAAGCTATATATTTCTAAAATAATAAACTTCGCATCGTGGCAACATGGTCACTATATACACAATATATGTTTTTCTTTTAATGCAATATTGTTTAGTAACTTATTTTATCATTAAATGCAGTGGTGTTCACTAACATACATTGCACTTCAATAAACAACATTTCACAACTAACTCATTAGCCAACATTAAATTATCTTCGTTTTATTATCATTCAACTGAAAAGAAAAGATATCAAACTTTAACAATAATAGAAATAGAAAAATAACTCTTCCCAGAGAAATGTATACTTAACTTAATATTTTAACAATCCTTGGAAATCCAACAAAGAAGAGACCTCTCCTCCCAACCTTCTAGTATGGAAATTACGTCCAATACTCCGAGGAGCCCTTTTTAATTATTCCACACTACGTCCAATACTCCCTCAGAGCACTTTCTATTCCGGACTTAGTTCTCCCTCGGAGCCCTTTCTATTCCAGACTTAGTTGATAGACACTGCTAAATACTTATGTTCTTCTAGCATCAAGACCATAGTCCAACTAAGATTTTTTTTAGACTCTGAAGTCTATCTCAGGGCTTCCACTGGCTCAAGTACACCCTCGGCAATGTCGTGCCAAACCTTCCAGGGTGTTCTTTCATAAATTTTCCTCTCCTCCCTATTTCGAGCCGCTTACCGGATTTCTTTCTTTTTCTTTTTAAGAAAGATAGAAGAGTAACGGTCTCTTAACTGTCTCACAAAAGAAAATTGTCATTTGAGATCCCTTCCCATAAATTCCAAGATTTTCAATTTTTTTTTTTTAACTTAAACTAAAACTTACACATAATATTTCACTAAAATTTTACCTCAACCCAACATTTACCAAATTTCTCTACAGTAAAACAATTAAAATTCCCAGTAACTCGGGTTGTCCCAGTGATCGGAGAATAAGATACCCGATATCAGAATTCGCCAGGGGTTAAACACCATGTATTACGGCCGTGGAATCTAACTCTGGCGGGTGTCATTTATTTTTTCGAAGTTACTACTTAAAAATACGAGATTTTCCAGTTTTGTTGTGTAAGTTTGGAAGAATGCATATGATTTACAAGATCAAGATTTTACGACAGTCAGGAGGGCCAACAAATCGCCGAAATTCAGCTTCACGTTGACGGGAAGATGGAATTCTTTAATTAATAAATATGGAAATATTATTAAAAATTTCATAAAGATTTATAAGAAAAGTAAGCTTCGATTATATAATTATGTTGAAATTTCAATAATTAATTATAATTATATTACATTGGAATAAAAAATAAAAAATAGTTTTAAAATGGAAGTATAAATTAATAATTAAATATTAATTTGTAAATGATTTAGTTGAAAATGATGGATGGATATGAGTTGAATTATTATAATTATATGGTTTTGCATTGTGTGATTGAATTAGTAGATTTTAAAATATCTTTGCTATTGAAAAGTTAAGGGTTCAATTTTTTAGATATTTTTGGGATCCAACTCTGTGGTTGAGTGACAAGAAATGATCCATTCAAGTAGTTCTGTCACCTATCTCCTATAAACCACATAGGAAAATAAGAATAAATTAACATACGGCTTACATAAAATACAAAGATACCATTGACCCACTATTGGTTGTGTGCCTAAAAATTTCATAAAATTGATAACAATCACAAATAAGAGCAAAATAGATTAACATTAAATTATTATTATATATTTTATAATGGTTGGTCATTAGTT
>APFE030369673.1:4104-55162 GCA_000404065.3 Pinus taeda
AATTTGCATAAGAGATTGAAACAGAATTTGCTTAATTGTACTCTGTTTCCAAATGTTATTATTCTTGATTTTTTCCTCTAAATTAGTTATAAGCATGAATTCTTAAATGCTCTTGCTTTACTAATTTAAACATTGCTGGTTACTATAACAAAGGATTCTTCATTTCTCTTTGTTTGTAGTCATTTCATTTCTTTATTTTGGACATGGTGAAAGACTCTTAGTTGCCTTTCATCCCTTTAAATTCATCCCATCCACTTTAAATTTTAAGTATTGTTCTCTGTCTAGCTATCTTGCCCTGTAATACCATCTTGTGCTTAGAATAGAAATCCAGTAAAGCCATCCTTTGACTCCATAGCCCAATGGACTGAAAGCTCTCAATCTTGCCCTTAGTTTGTGGATTCCACCATTTTCCCAAAAAAAACTCTTGAATCTATAACTAGCCTAAAACCTTCCAAGAACAAAGATAAATCATAAAGAGAGAGCTCTCTTTGGATGCAGAGTGGCTAGATTCTGCATCTAAAAGGTTGGTTTGTGGTTACCTCGGGTATACTTTCCTCTTACACAACTTCTAGGAAAACCTGAATGATAACACCATCAATAACAGTGCTACCTTGCAGCTTGTATAGAGTTCCAATCCAAACTCCTCGCGTCAATACCAGTGCTCCCCGAACCATTTTGCAGGTATCCTTCTCGAACACTATTTTTACAGCTGCATCATCCAACTTCCTTACAGAAATCAGATTTCTGGCCAATGCAGGAATATGCAAAACACCCGGAAGTGTTCTAACCCTTCCAACTTGCAACTTCAACTTTAATTTTCCTCAACGAATGATTCTAGCCTTCCTGTCATCCCCCAAGAAGACATCACCACCATCGTATTTCTCATACTCGCAAAACCACTCTCTATGGGGAGTGAAGTGAAAGGATGCACATGAGTCAATCAACCATGCCTCATGATCTACATGTGTACTTGAAGCCAAATACACATCCCCACCTTCATTTGAGTTGGTTTTCACCTCTACAAAAATAGCATCATCAGATCCCTTTCTTTTATCAGGAGCTTTAGATTTACAGTCCCTTTTGAAGTGTCCTTCCTTTCCGCATTTCTAGCACACCACCTTTACAGGTTTCCTAGAGATTTAGATCTCCCTCTAGATTTAGATCTCCCACTCGATGACTTATTTTTGTTTATGTTCTAGGATCTTCCTCGTACAGACAAGGCATGACCATTCTGGCTCTCCATATTTTTCCGTCTCATCTCCTCTGTCAACAAGGCTGAGACTATTTCATCAAACTTCAAGGCAGTTGCATTGCTACCTATTGCAATAAACAGACTATCCCACGAATCTAGTACAGAACACAACAAACTAATGCACTTATCTTCATCTGAAATTTTAAAATCAACAGATGCTAACTGACTTACCACAGTATTAAATGTGTTCAGATGCTCTATCACCGAATCTCCGTCTTTCATCCTCAAGTTATACAGCTTTTTCCGCAGGAACAGTTTATTCCCCGGAGACTTAGATTGGTATAAAGTCCCTAACTTGTCCCACAAAGTCTTCGTCGTAGCTTCCCCTGATACATTCAACAATATTGAATCTGAGACACACAATCGTATTGTGCTCTTTGCCTTCCAAACCAACTTTTTCCATTCTTCATCGGACACTCCCTTGGTTTAGTACCCGGATCTACCACGATCCACTGATCTTTATCCACCAACAGATCCTCCATTTTGAGTTTCCACAACTCAAACCTTTGACCATTAAATTTCTCAATCTCTATCTTTCCACTGCTCGCCATATTCTTTCACCACCAGAATTGATCTTGCAAATCTCTCACTGAATAGGGTCTACCACAGGCCCAAGCAAAACCCCTCAGCAACAAAGGCGTCCCCTTGAAGCCAAAACAGCTATGATACCAAATGTAGGTTTTAACCCCATACACAAATTACCTAAATAGGAATTCTAAAACACAGAAAATAAACAATGTGAGAGAATAGCAGATAAAACACATATACATAGAGATTTTCCCCTAGATGCCAAAACCGGGACTACCAACTTGATTTTTCATTATGTTCCTTTCAATGTTACAATACATATTTATACATGCCGAAGCATCCAATACCATGGACCGAAAAACTATCGCGTCCAAAAACATGTGTGAAAATCATGCACAAAACCATAGGTGGGTCCTCCCAACCTAACATAGGGTCCAAAACCAAAATTCTCTGAGGTGCTGCCTCAAACCCCATAAAGTGGGGTTATGGGTGCCCCTCAAACCCCCTGTGACCTCCCCCCCTCTAACCTCCATTAACTACATGGGCTAGTCATGGAAAGAATGTAACACAACCCAACAAATATATAATTCATGTTAAAATGTTTTATGTTTAATGGAATCCATCTCACTCACAAAGCTTCAAAGATCCAAATAGCCTGCCTACCTTGCCCTGTTTCAATCTTTTTTGATATTTTTTTTTTAATCACATTAAGACTTTGACTCGATTTCCCAATGGATTTTCCTTTCAAATTCAACCAAACATTTCAAAAACAAAACTTTGAACCTAATAACTAGCCTAAAATCCCACAACAATAAATCTAAATCCAATAGAGAGATCCCTCTCTGAGTTTTGAAGGGCTAGCTTCTAAGATTAAAAGTGGTTATGTGGTTACCTCTGGGTTTCTTTCACAACCTTAAGAAATTATAGAGTAATAACAGCTCCAACATAGATATAAATGGGATATCCCATGTGATCCTCAAATACTCCCTCATAACCAGGGATCCATGGGTTGCCTTTTGAGGCTTCATTAAAATTCATCTTAAGAAATCCAAGGGCCAAAAGGAACCATGAGAGAGAAGGGATATTGGTAGCAGAATGGGAGGATGAAGAATAAGATGGTCAAATGACAAGATTCTAATCCTTGAGGATGATAAATTCTATGCCAATGGCTTGAAAGTCTTTCTCGTTCCATGTTTAAGTGGCTATTGATTCCTTGATGCTTTTTTGGATAATGACCTATAGATCATCATAAGGCCTAGATCATTCTCTAAACATGCATAAATTTATTTCTGTAGACATGGTGCAAAGAATAAGGCTAGGGAAAAGAGTCTAGATCATATCAACCATTAGATTTAGGAAGGAATGAAATATCTATATCTTAATGCGTATTGGAATACTATTAGAGTATCTATCCAATTTTTGCTTTGAATATTTCAGGTGCTGCAAGATGTGTTGAGAATAGGTGAATATGTTATATAGGTGCTCCTGATTTTCCAACTCCTAAAGGCATAGATGGAAATGAGAAGGACACACATATTAATGCTTCTAGAGGTTATCCCAAGTTAACATCTCTCGGATCGATAGCCATAGAAAGATCAATATTTTGGGCCATAAATTCCTTTTCCAAATATTATTATAGGTAGTAGCTTTGGGCATAGTTTAGTAACTAGATTCCAAGGCATAGGATTCACAAATGGAGAATATAATTCTTGAGTTGTGGCCCAAACATAATTTTTATTCTTATGTCCATAAGGAGATATGCCTTTGTTGAAGATGCTTTTAGAAATTTTTCTATGGATCAGCAATGGGTTTAAGGTTCCAGATTTCTTGGGGAAGCCATTGTTGCTAGTATTGACTATAGGTGGGAGAAGCCCAAAAATATTTGACTCTATGTCACCTTAGCTTACTCATGTGGAGGCGTAGTGATTTGAGGTCCTTTTTCTCTTAGATATTAGGGTTTTTAATCCAAGAATCAACTCAAAACAAGGTTGATTAGTCATTCCTAATCTCCAAGAAGAAGTATTCTTGAACCACTTGCATGCCATTTTTAGGTAAGTTTTGGATAGATGATCATGTTGAGGAGGTGGTTGAGCGTATGACATCCTGAAGGGATGTGTCTTGTGTATTTCTTGTGCTAAATTTGTTTCCAAATATTCCAACCTCCTTGAAACCATCACCACCAAATTTTGGCTCCAAGTATTGTCGCCATTATTAATGGGTTTCTTAGGTCGAGGCCTCCTTGAATCCATCGCCACCAAATTTTGGCTCCAAGTGCTATCACCATTGTTGATGAGCTTCCTAGGCTAAGGCCTCCTTGTATCTTAGGTTTTTAAATCTTGTCTCATGCAATAAGGGCCCATTTTTCTCCAATTTGGCTTCACCCCAGAGGAAAGAGCACTAGATGTTGTAGTTGAGAATAGAAGCAAGAGACCTAGGAATTTAGAAAAGGTACATGGGAAGGGATTTCAAGACAATTTTGAGAAGGATAAGTCGACCTTCCATGTTAAGCAACTGAAAAGTCCAGCATGTGCGCTTGCTATTGATTTTTGTGATGAGGTGCTCCCACATGTTGCATTTAAGGGAGTTGTCAACTAGGGGGGGGGCGAGTACTTAGAGGGTAGCTTACTAATTTGAAAACCTAAAATATTGGAAATGTGGCACTATAAAACCAATGGGGTGTTTAAGAAGAGAACTTGTGATTTGGATCTGTTGATTTCCATGCCTAATGTATTAGCAAAGTCCTCCAAAATTTGTGAGATTCCTTTAGCTTCCTAGACTATTGGGACACCCATACCCATTGTGTCATACATGAATTTTTCATGTGAGAGAGGGAGGTCCTCTCCAAATAATCATAATCCCTTAATATTTTTTTGAGAATTTGATTACTTCATGGATCAACCTAGGCCTTAAGCTACAAGAATGAATATAATTGGGGATAGGGGGTCTACTTGTCTGATGTTGTGGGTGGCCTGGAAAGGATCAGTGGGGATCCATTAAGTAAGATAGCGAAAAAGGATAAGGTGGAAATATTTTCTATCCAATAAATCGAATCTCAGAATCCAAAAACAAGAAGGATTTGTAAGAGATAATGCCATTTTAGTTTGTCAAAGGCTTTGGAGAAATAAAGCTTTAGCAACATGTATAGTTTTTTGGTGGATTTCAAGGAATGGATATTTTTGCATGTGATCATGTTTCCATGTAGAATTTTACAGCCTTTCACAGAGCCAATTTTTTCTGCATAGATGATATTTGGTAAATGAGCTTGAGATTATTAGCAATGATTTTGGTGATCATTTTGTCAACTACATTACACAGAGTTATGGATCTCAAGCCATTGGGGTCTTCAGCTTTATATTTTTTGGGAATCAAGGTGAAGAATTTTGCATCTAATTCTTCAAGTATGGCCTTTGATTGTTGATATTCTTCCTCTAATTACCAGAGGTCTTTGCTTACGATGGGCTAATAGGCTTAAAATAAGTTAGTTGTGAATCTATTAAGACCAAGGGCATTGTTATGAGGCACAGATTTCACCATGGATTCCAATTCATCAATGGTGAATTACCTCAAAAGTGCTTCGTTTTTTTCCTTGGTGACCAAAGAAGGAATGTGCTTTATGATTTTATAGATGGCCTTCAATCTGTGGGGATTTAGATCTATTAGAATATCCTTGAAATAACCAATGAGTTCTTGGGTCGTGTCTTGTTAATCTTGGAATTTGGAGCCATATTGATTTCATAGAGAGGATATGTGCTTGTGATGTCGATGTTGAAGGATTAATTTATGGAAGAAGGTGATGTTTCACTCTCCCTCCTTCTACCATCATATTCAAGATTTCTATACCGTAGAATTTCATCTTGCATTTTCCTTTCTTCAAGTTGTGAAAGGATGTCAACTTCCTATTTTATGAGGTTGTCTGATCATCCATGGAGAATGGCTTCATGTTGGATTTTCTACACATATGTTTCAAGGACATCTATGTTGCCAAAATTTTCTTTATTCTAGTTTTTAAGTTGGTTTTTGATGTGGTGAAGTTATTTTTGGAGTTGATACATAGCTAATCCATCTATGCAAGGGAATTTGTTCCACCATTATTGGATAATTGATGGGAAATCCATGTGTTGAAGCCATAAGTGTTCAGGTCAGAATGATTGATTTTTGGGCTATCAATTTTTTGGTTGGGGAGGATAGAGGCTTCCATGAAAATGTCCCTACCTATGATGCTTTTAGAAATTAGGAATCAGTCAACCTTTGAAGCCACTCGTTGAATTCCCTCTCAATGATTATTCCGGGTGTATGTGTCATCGATGGTGTTGAGATAAAACATATGGGCTTGGTTCATGACATCCTGGAAGTAAGTAGCTTCAACCTCAAGCAAGTGAGCACCCCTTTCTTTTCCACCAGTGATTTTATCAAGTTGTAGTCCCTACCTAGAATTCAAGGGATTGGATTAATTAAGAGGCTAGTCTGTCAAAGAGTGAAAATGAAGAGTACCTTTTCTCTAAGAAGTGAGGGTTCATACATGTTGGAGAAGAGACAGGTATCATTTGATACCATAAGATGGAATTGAATTGTGAGAATTATGAATGTGGAAAATATGTTGAGAATGGAAACCTCATGAGAATTCCATATAATGGGTAGATTACATTATTGACCTTGGGCATCTATAGCAATTGATTCGAATTTTCTACCCAATTTGCATTTGCGAGTTTGATGATGACATCTCTGAAGGTTTTTGTTTCTTAGATCATTAAGAAGGTGGGATGTTTTGAAACCCATTTTCCCTTGAGAAGCCTCTACTTTCCTTTGTAGTTGAAGCCTCGAATATTCTAGGATATGATCTTCATGAAGGAGGGGTTGGAGGAGGGGACACTACAAGGAAAATACATTCTAGTGGAGGTTATACAGAGGTTTATAGTGTTATAAAATTTGCAAAAATTGTCAAAAAAAACCTCCGCTACAATGTTTGTTTAAAGTAACGGATGTTTTAGTGGAGTTGATAACGAAACTTCATCACAACTAAAAAAGTTTGGGTGGCCGAAGTTTTTAGCGGATATTTTTTTAGTGATGCACTTAATGGAAAAAATAGCACATGTGCGCTACCACTACAAAATCATTGGTGATGTAAATTTAAATAAAAGAAATGGGAATGGAAACAAATGTTTGGAGCACCAATGTGTTATCTTTATAAAAGAATCATTGCTTTAATAATAATAATAATGCATTGACTCAAACAATCTACAATACCATACACCGACATGTTGAATGCAAACAACACAGATGCCTGAAAAGTATACCGCCTCGGTGCTTATGTCTTCAATAAACGTCGTGGATCATATTTTTCAGAAACAACACTAGGGCAGGGGAAAAAAATTGTAAAACCAATGCTTTCATTCAATTTTACAGCGTCAGTGCTTATGAGTTGTACAAAATCATCGGTGCGCTACTAATATAAAAGAACCGATGTTGTTAATTTGAAGAATGCATCGGAGTTGGAAACATTATTTTGTAGCAGCAGGGTGTTGGTTCTATGAAAGCACTGGTGCTTTAAGAATTACAATGCACCGAGACATAAAATATATGATCCCATGCACCAGGGCGTTAAATGCAAACAATACCGGTGGTTGAAAAGTATAATGCCCCAGTGCTATTTTGTTTTTAAATGCCCCAATGTTATACTTTTTAGGAAAGCCATTGAGCCATGCAAAAAAACCTTGTCGTACCAGTGCTTTTACATAATGTAGTGTATCGGTGCGTATTTATTTTACAGACACACAAGATTTTGTATGGGATACCATTTTTTATTATTTTAAATATTGTTGCTAAAAAATTCATATTTGTAGGGGTGCACATTAATATACGATGTCTCGATATCCATTTTCTCTTTTTTAGAAACATCGACTTGTGACAGTGCAATTATTGTGATTTTTTAAATTCATTATTCGTCAAATAATCAACATATATATTATAACAGTGTTCATATAATTAAATTTTGGTTAGTGCATTTGTATATGGTGTTTGGATTAATTTGTTGTATCATCAGATTTCGCATCTCTTCATTATAATATTTAATTATCCATATATTTAATCAGTGGTGTAACATTTCACAACGACATTGGACAATGCAATAGAATAAATAAAAATGTATTTTATTATATATGAATAAGAGGCTCTTTGTCATACAAAATGGGATAGATATTGGTGTTAGTATCCTATAGTCATAGTAGTCAGAAAACAAGTTTTATCTTTAAAATTATGACAAATGTATAAAGGTTTTGGCTATAATCTTGTAGAAGATCAAGCTATGGGACTTAGTTTAAAATAATTTTCTCATTATTCAATGTAAATATGTCAAAGTGTGTGAAGAGTCATGAAAATAGTCATTCATGTCTTGAGAGATTGATTTAAGTGGGTCTAAGGTTATGTTTCATCAAAAGATCATGAGTGGGGTTATGATGGTCCCAGTCTAGCATTAGGGCGAGTTAGTGACATCTTGTCAAGCAGTTTTGTATCCTAGTCAAGCATTAGGATTATGTTTTGTGATGTGGAGATGAATGTTTTGAATTTTGGTGAAAGGAAGCTTGAACGGGGTATCTGGCATGATTATTGTAGCATTAGTATCATCACCAACATGAGCAGCTTGTCCAGAGACCTCACAATCACTCAAACCATGAAAACGAGTGGCGCTACACTTTCTCACTAGCGTTGAGCTTTTATTGAAAGTGAAATAGTGAGAGTTGGGGGCTTTGTTTGATGAAATAAATCTTATAAGGAGGAAGTTGACAATGTCTAAGCCTTTTCACATGTGCTAAATTCATCAAGAAACACAAAGAGTGACCAAGCTACTTCAACCATGGGGTGTTGTGCTTTTACCAAAGAAACCAATTTTGATGAAGAAATCACGATTTTTGGAATTTGTTCCATGAATGTATACATGAAGTGGTTCTTGCGAATGTTAAGATCTTCTCCAAGACATTTGGCTCAATAAGAATGTTAGTGTTTAGTCAAGTCATGTGGATGAAGGTGTGCTACACAACTGCATTGCGCTTTTGCTCCAAGAAGAAGGTTTGGGGTTTGAAGATTTGTGTTCGGCCTAGAAGTTTTCTCATGGGTTTGAAGGTTTGTGTTCATCCTTGAAGTTTTCTCGTGGGTTTGAAACGTTTTATGGATCATTTTATGCCATCCTAGTACCCTCAGCATATCATAGGATGGTCGAAGATAGTATAAGTTTGGAGCATTGCGCTTTCACATAGTCACCAAATTTTCACCATATCTCTTAAACCATGTACCTATTTTCCATGAAATCTTTATAGTAGATGTGTGGGGGTGAGATGAATAAGCCCACTTAATTTTAGGTCAAAATTTTTTTGTGGTTTTTGAGAAATGAGCCACTATCCTCTATAACCATTTTTGGATTTTCTTGAGATCTGTGAGTCATATTTGACTCAATTTTTTAGTGGGGAAGGGTTATCACGATATTAACTTGTTATCAAAAAATAAGGTTAATCTGGATTACTGTTCAGGAGATATGTGAAAAATAAAGTCACTCCACTTTGGCATTGCATTTTCACTGTAGGGGAGGCGTTGCATTTCTAGACAGTCATCTTTTTGACCAAATTACCCAACTCAAAATATTATGTAACTTGTTTTTACGGTCTTAGTAATTGTAATAAAGCATCTAATAACTTATAGTCTTTATTTGGGGCTCAGATATTAATGAAAATTTCTTACAAAAGATTGTGTTAAGCAGTCCCTAATCTTTAGCGGATAGTTCTATTTTCATTGCAGAAGTTAGAAACAACATTCCTAATGAGGAATTCAACCCCTAGAGGTGGGAACTGACTCATTTGAGTCTATTTTATGATGTGCATGTAATTAAAAAAGAGGGGGTCGAATTGGAGAGAAAGAGACTTTGTGTGCATTGTATTTTCTGAATATTTTTTCCTGGGAAATGAAAGATAAGAGGTGATTTGCAGGGAATCTTGTGTCAAATCTTGATGGTGTTGTGCTTCTTTCATGTTGCACATTTGTCTTATGTTTTTACATCTCTTTAATGTATGTCTTCATGCTTGGAAGAACCAAATGTTTAGCTCAGAATTCATCTAAAAGGTGCTCTGATTTAGTTTTACCAAGTGATCAATGTTTTCTTCTTAAAGCAACATTCAAAATTTATCTACAGTTTGATACTCTTTGTGTTGTTTCCATTTTTCTCACACTCACCCTCCTACAATGAATCAATTCCATCATCTAGACTGCCTACCTTACCCCTATGGAAAAACCCTTTCTCTCTTCATCTTGTCACTAGAAAAATAATCAATTCAACATGACTCCATGCCCAATGAATTTGTCTCCTTTCTTACCATCAAACCTTAGAAATTTAAACCTTATTAAGCACTATACCTAGCCCAATATTAGATTATTTGAACAACCTAAGTGTGAGAGACCTCTCCAAGGCTACAAGGGCTAGATTCTAGCCTAAAAGTGGTTTTTTGGTTACCCCTAAAATTTCTCTCCTCAGCATAGGGAAATTTACAGAGTTCTAACATTCTAGCGTCGTTGTCAGAGAGAAAAAGGATCCATCTTCCCTAGGAAGGGTCATTAAAGTTTCAGATCTAATTGTTGATGGTGGATAACAGTCAGACACATGAAGGTTGTACCATTCACCTGGCGACTCCAATCAAGTTTTAACCTAATCCAAAGATTCCACTAGTAGCAAAATCCAAAAATCAGGCTTTTACTGGCTCCACTAGTCAAATATGAAATTAAAATCCAAAAGGTATGCTCCCTTGAATCAAGATCATATTCCAGGATTTACAAATTGTATGCCTTGTGTAGATTAGTAGACTTATTTGCCAAGATTCAAAGATCAAGTAGGAGATGATGGATCACTTCACTTGGTTAAATCTCACATACATGTATGTAAGCTAAAGGTTGATTTTCATGAAGATGTTCATGGTATCCTTGGAGGGAAATGCACAATTATGGTATGACATCTTGTAAAATTCTTGTTTGTATTCTCTTAGAGATTTTCATACAATATTTTATTAGAGATATAAAGAATATCATTCTTCCTTCTTACTAGTCAAAGACTGTTACACACATTTTAAAAAAATTATTGAGAATTTTGAAATTTTTTATGAAGATGATCAATTAATGGATGAAGAGATACTAGAGGCTTTGAATGAGAACCCTTTTCACCATCATGAACAGAAATTGGTCAACATATTGATGTGGACATTTGTGTTCCTTCTCTTGAGATTGAAGAAGAGATGCAACAAGTTTTTCAGCGTTTATGTGATCAATATAGAGATCAAGACAATCAATCAAATTGTTCTTCATACCATCTATTTTCTTAATATTTGCTTCAACAAGAAAATTTCCAAAATCAAATCTCTAAAGCTACATGTATAGGGACATTAAGTAGTGAATCAATGTGTAACATAAAGTTTCTCGAAGGCAGTGGGCCCATATGTTAAAATTATGAATTAGAATTGTTGAAAAATAGTCAAAAGGAGATTGTTGTATTAATTCTTTTTGAATATGAAAGTGTTATTCAGGAATACACACCTTTGTAAAAAGAGCTTCGGCGTAATTCACATAAAAAGATCATTGTCAATTCAAAAACTCTTGAAAATATGTGAATTACGCCGAAGCTCGTTTTACAAATATGATGGATCACAGAAGCCTCAATTCTACAATACACACCTTTTGAAGTTATAAATTCAAAAACTCTTGAAAATCAAGATGACAAGCTTGTTGAGCCACATAAAGGATCAATTTTTGACATTCCTATTATACATGAGGTAGTTGTTGCATCTAAAAATATTCAAGAATATTGAAAGTCCTTTTTGTATATGATGAGAATAATTCTATCAAACAAATTGTTGATATTTCACTTGAGGATGATCTAAAAGATGACTACATAGAACATGGACAACTAGCAATTATGCATGGAGCTTCCATTTTTCATTGTGTTCATCAACAAGAAGGACATATTCATGATTTTTGGGATTCTTTTTCATTTCTATTTCAAAAAACAGAGAATGAGAAATGTGCAGTATTTTAAAAATTAGTCAGTGGATTTAGCTTCTCAAAATGGATAAATTTTCAATTTGGGTTCAGATTTCATGTTGTTGGGCCATCTCTCATATTTTTCTTTATGTCTGAACAGAATGAAAGCGTAAAGAAATCAAGTAATTATTGGATTGATTGGTTACATTGAAAGGATAATTTCACATGATTTTGCAACTATCCTCAGTAGATTAGAAGAGAGTATGGTGTGAAATAAGCTTGTTGGGCAAGCATCCTTTAAGATTCGTTTTGCAACATTGTTTTATTATTTTGGTTTCAGTTTTTAAATTGTAAAAGTAGTCATTATTAGCATTTCTTAGTTTGGGATTTAGTATGGCGCTTCTTCAGTTTCGAACCTCAACTTGCAATAGTGTACACTTTTTATTTTCAGTAGAGAGCAGTTCACCCATAGGTTGCATGTGTGGTATGGGAACAACCCCATGGTTTGGCACGTTATTCTTGAAACCTCATAGGGAGGATGTCATCCCCATTGGAGCCTATGTTAATATCTTATAGTCATAGTAGTTAGAAAACAATTTTTATCTTTTAAATTATCACAAATGTATAAAGGTTTGGCTATGATCTAGTAGAAGATCAAGTTATGGGTCTTACTTTAGAATCCAATTTTCATTATTTAATGTAAATATGTCAAAGTGTGTGAAGATTCATTAAAATCATCATTGATATATTCAGAAATTTATTTAAGTGGGTCTAAGTTCATGTTTCATCAAAAGATCATGGGTGGGTGTATGATGGTCTCGGTCTTGCATTGGGATGATTTAGTGACATCTTGTAAAGCGATTTTGTATCCTATCCAAGCATTAGGGTTAGGGTTTTGTGATGTGGAGATGAATGTTTTGAATTTTGGTGAAATGAAGCTTGAAAGGGGTATGTGGCATGATTATTGTAGCATAAGTATCATCACCAACATGAGTAGCTTGTCCAGAGACCTCACAGTCACTCAAACCATGAAAATAGTCGTCGTTGTGATTTCTCACTGGTGCTGAGCTTTTGCTGAAAGTGAAATTGTGAGATTTTGGGGCTTTATGTGAAGAAAGAAAGCTTATAAGGAGGAATTTTACCATATCTAGGCATTTTCACACATGCAGAAGTCATCAAGCAACTCAGAGAGTGACCAAGCTACCTCAACTATGGGATGTTGCGCTTTTACTAAGGCAACCAATTTTGATGAAGAAATCATGGTTTTTGGCATTTTTTCCATGAATGAAGACATGAAGTGGTTCTTGTGAATGTTAAGATCATCTTCAAGCCATTTGGATCAATAAAAAGGCCAGTGTTTGGTCAAGTCATGTGGATGAAGGTGTGCTTCACAACTGCGTTGTGCTTTTGTTCCAAGAAGAATGCTTGGGGTTTGAAGGTTTGTGTTCGACCTAGAATTTTCCTCATGGATTTGAAACATTGTATGGATCACTATATGTCATCTTAGAACCCTCAGCATGTCAGATGATGGTCGGAGATAGTATAAGCTTGGAGTGTTGTGCTTTCACATAGTCATTGTATTTTCACCATATATCTTAAAACATGTACATGTTTTCCATGAAATATTTATAGTATATGCATGGGGTGAGATGAATTAGCCCACTTAATTTCAGTTCAAAATTCTTCACTACTTTCGAGAAATCAGCCATCATCATCTACTTCCATTTTTTAATTTTCTCGATATACGTGAATCGGACTTGGCTCAACATTTTTGTGGAGAAGGTTTATGATGATATTAACTTGTCAAAAATTTATCTCAATCCAGCTTATAATTTAGGAGATATAAGAAAAATACATTCGTTGCACTTTTGCTACAGGGGAGGCATTGCATTTCCGGACAGTCATGTTTTTTACCGAACCCAAGTTAAAATATTATGTAACTTGTTTTTATGATATTAGTAATTGTAATAAAGCATCTAATAACTCATAGGCTTTATTTGGGGCTGAGGAATTAATGAAAATTGCTTAGAAAAATTTTGTTAAGCAGTCCCTAGTCTTTAGTAGTTAGTTCTATTTGCATTGCCGAAGTTAGAAACAACATTCCTAATGAGGAATTTGACCACTAGATGTGGTAACTAACTCATTTTAATCGGTTTTATGATGTTCGTGTAATGAAAAAAATTGGTTCGGATTGGAGAGAAAGATACTTTGTGTGCATTATATTTTCTTAATATCTTTTTCAGTGAATGAAAGACAAAAGGTGATTTGTAGGGATTCTTGTGTCAGATCTTAATGGTGTTGTGCTTATTTCATGTTGTACTTTTTTGTTATGTTTTTACATCTCTAGAATGTATGTATTCATGATTGGAATAACCATATGTTTAGCTCAGAATTCATCTAAAAGGTGTTATGTTTTAGTTTTACCAAGTGATCAATGTTTTCTTCTTAAAGCAACATCAAGAATTTATCTACAGTTTGATACTCTTTGTGTTGTTTCCATTTTTCTCACACTCACCCTCCTACGATGAATCAATTTGATCATCAAGACTACCTACCTTGCCCCAGTGGAGAAACCCTTTATCTCTTCAACTTATCACTGGACAAATAATCAATTTGACATTACTCCATGCCCAATGGATCTGTCTCCTTTCTTACCAACAAACCTTTGAAATTTAGACCTTATTGAGCTCTATACCTAGACTAATATCATATTAGTTTAACAACCTAAGTGAGAGAGCCCTCTCCAAGGCTAGAAGGGATAGGTTCTATGCTAAAAGTGGTTTTGTGGTTACCTCTGAAAATTCTCTCCTCGGCCTAGGGAAATTTACGGAGTGTTAATAATTAGTAACCCCTTGTCTTTGAGTTGGGACACTATGGCCATTACATTAAACAAAATGTTTGATTTTCACATATAATTATTTCAAAAAATACATCATCTTGCCTTGATATCCAAATAGATCATCATTATTTATTGGAACTATTATCATTACTCGAGCTACTTCCATGACTTGTGTTATTTGGATGAATGTTTTGTTGATTTCATCGATTGTTTTTGTCATCTTCAAGTTCCATTTGCAAACATAAAAATAAAGTGTAATGAGTATATATGCATTGGTGAGAATAACGTCAATTGAAATAAATAATATACATCAATCTAAATCGAATAGCAATGTACCATACCAAGAAGTGAGTCATGAATTGTACACATGGTTTCAAAACAAAATATTATTTCTTGTTTCAACAACTCTTCTGTTGGCATAGCTTTGTGCATTGTTTCCCACAAGTTTTATACCCCATAATAAATCATAGATTTAATATAAAGGATTTTTTTGTTCCATTAATAATAAACTCAGAGAAGTAAAACAACATAGATACTTACAAATTCCACAATTAATTTTTTATATGCCAACATATACTCACAACCCATATTTAACCCGATGTCAATCAATTCTTCTGACTATTCTTCTTTGTATGTTAGCACCTATTTAAAGTCATTCAATGATGGTTGTTGTAAAACAACTTAAAATATACAAAAATAAAATCTTAAGTTGTTATAAGGAAATAATTAACAATTACTCACAAACTTTGATATCAACCCCTTTTTTCCTTGTTGTCTTGTTTTCTGTACTGAAAGGGTTCCATTTTGTTTTCTTTTCTACAAGGAAATACTTTAAAATTAATATTTAATGCTAAATTATTTGTTTATATGTACCTAATAGAAAAATTCAATGATTACATACATTTGAAGCACATTGTTGTTGAGATGGCTCCTCTTGTGATGCAATTATGTCCATTTATTTGACCATCTCCTTATACACTTTTATGGACATTCCTACTGGCATGTTTCAGATATCGTCTTGTTGACCCTTTAGGATTTTCATAATCTTCTTGAAAAAGTAATAAACTATTTTTATATTGATATATGAAAACTAAATATAATAAAATTGACATTGATAAATAAATGCTTTATAGTAATATATACATATAATTCTAGAAAAGCATTTTAATTAGGAATATTACTTTTTGAATGATTCTTTTTTTTGTATGTTTTTGCTATTACAAACCTGACAAGTCTCATTGATCATTGTTTTGGAAATGCTTCTTATAGTTTTAATATAGCTTGGTTCTTGGAATCATTGGATTGATTTTTGTATTATAACTAGAAAGTACCTTTATACATTCATTCCACTATATCTCTCATAGTTTTGTAAAAAAATCCCCCCTTTTTATTAATCTCCTACACCATTCCAAAAGAGATAAGGACCAATTCATCGTCATTTACATGTTCTATAAAAAAAAAAATCTTAGAACGACATTCTTTTCCTTCATTATTGGTCCCTCTATAACATTAAACATATGTGAATTATTAGATTGTTTGAAAAATGTTATCTAATATTCTTAAGTATATTTTTTTTGTTAAGCTTGGCAAGACCTTTCATTTTCTCTTTATAATAAGAAAATTTATACCACATAGGTTCTAGGTGGCCTCAACTTGCCTGGTGGGAAATCAAGTTTGTTGGACACCTATCCTCATTGTAAGCCATCCAAAAACGATAAAGTTTAATCTTTCTAGCCAAGCTATATATGTCTTTATTTCATGTCCAGAATCTATATATCTAACTATCCTTAAACATGCATAATGTAAATTAAATGCTACTTGCATATATAACAAAAATAAACATGGTAAATTGGCTAGCCCTTCTTCTCTTCCAATGTCGATTCCACAAGTGTCGGGCCCTTGCCAATTGCTCCAGACATCTCATTCAATTATATGATGCATGGAATGTGACTTTGAATTCTATCCAATCTAATGTCCTGATTATGGATTTGAAACTGAATTCTCTGCAGATCTTGTTTGTAACTCGGCATGCCTTGGGGAGATAGTTCCATCCCCACTAATATCTGTTCCATGGCCTTCCCCAGCAGGCTTTTCATTATCTAGTAGAGGTATAATGTATGCTTTAATTGGGTTATCCTTCCTTTGGTATTCCCAGGGTCGGGTACTAGCATCATCTAGTTCTCCATCTCCTCCTCTGTCTCACTGCCCTGCTTGATTTCTTCTTCCCATTATTCTATCAAATTTCGGATGCCTTCATCCATTTTGTCTCAGTATACTGCAGCTACTTCACTGATAATATGTTCCATTGATTTCCTACCTCTGTAGGGTCCCAATGTGCTCAAGTATTTAGCTTTTCTAGGCTTCCAGGCTCGTCTTCTCCATCCCCGTCCTCTCGCTAGTTGAACCATTTCAACTCGATTCGATACCTATTCATAGGAAAGAGATGTTAACCGCAAGCATTGAAGCATATTATTTTCATGGATTCAATTTTCAATGCCATCATTCTCCCCATTATTTGTTTTGTCCCATTTACTAGGAGAACTAGGGGCAAGGTGGGTGGTGAACCAGTCTTGAGACGAGGTCAGGCACCTTATCCCTTCTGGCTCTTCACACCTCCTTCTTTGTTGCCTCACATACACAATGTGTTTGACAAGCCCCTGCCTAGGTCATGAAAATGAGCTTAGCCTCAGCCCGACCAGTTTTCCCCTGTGGTATGCCATCCCATTCCCCTCTGCCCAGTAAGCCAATTCCATTCCTTTGCCCTTCTCATGCTCGTCCTCCCCTGCAGGGATCATAGATGGTCTCTGAGTGCAGTAGTTAATCCCATTTCCCCATGGCTTGCCATGGTTACAGCCTCTTGTCCATCTTCCAACCCAAAATGTTTGTTGCCTTTTTCAACCCTCGGCCTCTAATGCCAAGTGGCTACCTACCCATCCCTAGTGACCAACCTCTCTCAGCCCACATTATGCAACTCACGGGTTCCCATTGCCACCCTCAGTAAGGTCCTCATAGCCATAGGACAAATCAAATCCCGATAGGCTCAAGACAAAGACGCAAAGCCATACTAGTGCAACTTGATGCCTCCTTCAATGCCCCCTGTGTTTCCCCCAATTACCCTTCCCAAGTATCTCCCTCTCCCCCCAGCAAGAATCAAACCAGGTCGACATTGCAAAGGAGGCGAAGATCCAAGATACATACTCGTTTCCGCTCCAAGGTCGATGTTTTTTTTGTCATTGCATTCCTTCTTTGTTGTTCCAACTCCTTACTCCACAAGTCAAATTACAGTTCTTACCCACTTGTCTCATCTTAATTACTATGCATCCCACCTCGCCCCTGCCATCTCTACCACATTTCCCACCACCCGTGCATGTACTCATGCCAAGGGCCACCGCACCCATTGCCTTGAGCGTGTGGGGGATGGTGGTACGTATATCATCTGTACTCGTCATTACTGCCAACATGCACCTCCATCCTCTGGCACGCACCTCAGTCGGGGTTAATATTCTTCATTATATTATTAATGAGCATTCAAAAGAAAGAAAAAATGCATATTGAATAGTATTTTTTCATTCGTTTGATTCATCATTTCGCAATTTTTTCATCAGGATTTTACGCTCTTTTTTACTTATATTACAAATAATCTTATCGAGCTTCCTCATTTTGTGGCTCTACATGACACACACTAACCAGTACATATTAGTTAAACTTACATATAGTTCAAACATATTAATTTTGTAAAGAATTTACAAAGAACTTGCCTCTTTTGATTTTTTGGATGTGTTATCATTGTGTTGACCATCATTTTTTCTACTTGATCACTTCCCAGACATTTTTTTATCAATATAAAACCTGTAACATTCAATACATAAGTCATTAAACATATTTTATAAATAAATCACATAATTCTTAGCCACAAAGAGCTCTGGAAATCGGTGCGCTTATGTGCATAAAAGCATTGGTGTGTTTAATTTAGTAAATACATTGAGCATTTAAATATTGAGCATCGACAACGAAATTTTTTTTAATTATAATGGTACGAGATCTAACTATAAAAGCATTTCCATCACACTAAAAAAATGAAAACATAAAAAAAATTAAACACAAGATTTTTTACTTAACAATGTTATTTGTCATAGGCGCATCGGTGCATTATACAAAACATAGTGAACTAATAAACAGAAGTTTTTTTTTTTATTAAATGGATAGGGTCAATAGGGTATGGATCTGATTCAATAACTAGTCCCCATGCTTTACATGTCAAACATATTGTGTATAGTAACACAAGCCCATTAAATCTAAATGTCTGAAATGAACAGCCCTAATTGTGAAGTGGTAGAGGGAGTTAAATCCTAAGGTGAAATTTTGCAGTCACATAAGCAAGAAGAAGCAAGGGTTTAAGCTAAGTATTGAATTTTTTTTATGAATTTTAAAAAAATATAACAAAAATTGTAAAAAAATAGTAGTAAAATCAACAGTAAAACTCAAAAATTTTACTATGCAGAGTTTTGAGTGAATCACCATACCTTTCAAATTCTGATCTTTTGAAGAGTTTTGTAGCTCCAAAGTATTATGTTTGCTCCACAATGTTCCCAGTATGTCTCTCTTGTAAATCTCTCTTTTAATTAAATGTAATAGAAATTGCTAAAATAATTATTAGTAAAATTAACAGTAAAAATTAAAATTTTACTATGGAGGGTTTTGAGTGAATCATCATACCTTTCAAATTCTGATCTTTTGAATAGTTCTGGTATTCCAAAGTATTTTGTTGCTCCACAGTGCTCCAAGCATGTCTCTCTTGCAAATCTCTCCCTTGAAATTTTGAGAAAAATAATGAAATAGTGAATAGCTTATTACTGTTTAAAAGCTTTATGAAATTAGATTTTGAAAAATCAATTACCGCTCAATTTTCAATTTGAAAAAAACAAACTCGGACTTCTTTTTTTTCACTTTTTCCGAACATTGGTGCGTTTACGACTAACGCACATCGATTAAGATAACTTTTCGGTGCATTGAAATTTTTTAACACACCGATATGATAGAATTTGTTTTTCTATATTCAAAAATTAAAAAATAGGTACGGTTATTATTTTAACACATTTGTGTGGTTATTACTTAAATGTGTTGGTGTGATTAGTTATATAAGAACACCAATATGATAGAATTCCTTTTTTGTTTTCGAAATCCCAAAAATTGTTGCAGTTATTATGTTAACGCATCAATGTTGTTATTATTTAAACACATCGGTGCAGTTAGTTATACAAGAACACCAATATGCTTTAAAAGTTATCTGAATTTTTATTTTCACATAAAATGGCATATTCATCTCAAATTATCTTGTAGGATGCATCCACATGAGTTACAATAGTTCATAATATACATTTTCCACTTAAAGTCACCTTGTTCTTGAAAATGGTTTGAAAATTATATTGAAATTCATATTGTGGTTATATGGTCCTCGAATAATTTTAGGTATGTAAACAAAAATTTATTGTTGATTTTGTTCAAATGCAAGGAGAAAATCTCATAATATCAAATGGCCAATTCTTCACATTTCAACTCGTTTCATATTGCTCAAAGTCCTTCGCAGAGTTCTCCCTTTCCATCTCCAGTAAGTTCATATTTTATTTATATTTTGATTATCTAATTGAATTTTTCTTTTATTCGTGTCAATTTGAATAAAAATGTATCCAAATTTGTAGGATCTTGATTCATAAGCAAGTTCAAATGCAGAAAATATTCCACCATTTCAAAAACGTCAGAAGCTCTTATCAAGAACAATATACTACAAGTAGTTGGTAGATGAAAATGGACAGTTGCTTCACACTACCAACTGGAACATGGCATCTTCTAGCCGCAATCATAGGTCAACGATGGTAATAATTGTTTGGTATAATGTAATTTCAACAAATTGATTGCATTATGCTTACTAATATCATTGATGTACTAATTATCAATATTTTTTGAAATTAGGATTCTAGTGATGATGAGTGACCCACCTACCATCTTCCAAAGCACCCACTACAATGTCAAATCGAGAGAAAGTTTCACTAAGAGAAAAACTCGGAGAGGAAGCATAGAAAGAATGGTTGAATCAACCACCTATTCAATTCCCACTACATCCAGATTCACCAATTAGGAATGATTACAGCAATAATAGTTCTTCATCACAAGTTAGAAATGGAGGCAATCAAATAGAGGTTGGTATGGATGGTTACTTACATGATACGACTACCATGGAGGAAATGTTGTTAGATGAATTGTAGAACGATGAGCTAGGGGATGATTCTCATATCACTGATACCTTATTCAAAAGCCTAAAATCTGCTTCCACCACCCCTCTCTTTAGACCTAGTGACTAATCAAATTCTACCTAGGTGGGGACATTGATGTTACTATACAACTTGAAAGCAAAGTTTGGAATGTCAAATGCATGTTTCTTGGCAATATTGAGGTAATTGACCATGATCAAGTCCCTTAAATTTTTAGAAATCTTGTCACACAATCAACATTAAAAATGGTTGATTTTATGAACATTAAATATTGACATTGTACGTTTATATTATCCACCAACTATAGGTTATTCAAATATAAGGTTCTTCCAAATGATAATGTCTTTCCTAGTAGTTGTGAAGAGGAAAAGTAGTTGTTTAAAATGTTGGGTGTTAAGTACATATCATATCATGCATGTCAAATTAGTGTATCTTATATAGAGGAGAATATGCAGATAAAGGGATAGGTCTGAAATGTGGGCATGACAGGTACCATAAATAAATAAATAAGGATAAATCGCATGGTCCTCCTCATAAGATATTGAGGCACATGCCTATAATCCCAAGGATTCAAAGATTGTTCCATTGCAAATAATTAGCTATGTTGCAGGGATGGAATGCCTCACACAGAAGTCAGTCATGAGTTAAGTGAATCCTAACATATTCAATAGCCATGAAGCATATAGAGCATACATGGCCCAAAAAATTCTAGGATGAAGTACAAAATCTATGACTCAGCATAGCCGTGGATGGCATCAACCCATATTCCCTCCAAAACACCAACTTTTATGTTTTTCCTGTAGTAATGATCAATAACAATATATATCCATGGTTGTCTGTGAAGAATGAAAATCTTATGTTGGATCTCATAGTCCCTGGTAGAAGACAAGTGAAGAATATGGATGTCTACTTACAACCATCGATAGATGAATTGAAGGAATTATGGGAAGAGATACGTGTATATGATGTATCAAGACCCATCACAACAAAGAGGAGTTTTATGTTGTATGTCATATGTGCTTACACCATATGTGATTATCTAGGCTTAGGAGTTTGCTCTGATAAATTACATGTTTATTGATTTGTAAATATGTATATGTAACAACATTGTTTCACATATTAATTTAATTCGCTTCAATTGTTCTGATCTTCATGATCACTAGCGTGCCTTGTATTATACAATAATTTCACACGCCTTGTAACAAAACGGTATCATGGATGTAACTGTTGTGGACCTTCTCTAAAGGCTAACTGGTCCAACCACCTAGGAAAGCCAGTGTATGACTGCTTCAGGGTATTCCTCCCAGAAGAACACCCTTACATAAGAGCAACATTTGCATTCAATGGTAAACCATAGAGAACCCAAAGGCCTGCAATAATGACACCAACTGAATGGATTAAAGCATATGAGAGAGAAAAGGAGGAGGAGATTACAGAAATGTTCGATTCATATGGGGAGCATATGTTTGATGATCGAGAATCCTTTGACACCTATTTTGATCAATTTCCCATTGGGATGAAAAGGAAATTTGTCTTTTATGAGCTCCCATATTGGGAGCATCTTAAGATTGCCCACTTACTAAATCCAATGAATATAGTTAAAATAAATTCATATTCTTTGTGGAGGCAGATATCATCGAAAGAAAATGACACATTTGCTATTAGGAGAGATTTTATTTCTTCAAAAACTAAAAAGAAACATTGGCTAAAAAAAAAAGTAGAGGA
The DNA here is from genome assembly GCA_000404065.3 of Pinus taeda. NCBI lineage: Eukaryota > Viridiplantae > Streptophyta > Pinopsida > Pinales > Pinaceae > Pinus > Pinus taeda. The sequence goes on from APFE030369673.1 coordinate 26,726, forward strand.
GAGGTTGGTCCCTCTTGGTCTTTCAAAGAAGGTGATGTCCCATGTATTTTAAATAACTATGATCTTTCTTTGGCAAAGGAAGTTATGATGGGTGTGAGGGTGCCTTCTTTATACATGTCTTCACTACTGCACTACTTCACTATGGAAGACCATTTTTCGAGTTGAAATTGCATGACCATTTGAGCCTTCTAAGAGTATGTATGTCAAAAACATGATTTTATTATTTTTTATTATTTTTATGCAATATTGGAATAAAATGTAATTAATTTTTGTATTTGTTTACTTTGCAATGTCATTATCCTCTACTTGTGCATGGGTGTGTGAACCATGACTTCCCCCAAGGCCTGCAACGTGCCATATCTAAATTATTTTCATTTTTTTGTTCGATCACATCAAAGGAGATTCATATGGCTAGCATTCCACAATGGCATCAAGAGATAGCTAAGATTGTTTGTATGTTGGAGAAGGAACTGCCGTCGAGCTTCATGGACTTGCAAGTTCATATTCTAATTCACCTAGTAGATGAGGTTGAATTAGTTGGGGTGGTTTCTTGTTATTGGATGTTCTTATTATAGAGGTACAAGAAGAAATTATTTGACAAAGGAAAATCCCAAGGGGTCTATGTCAAAGGGTTACATATCATATGATTCTATTATGTCAGTAGTATGTTAAGAAGATCAACAACACACCAGGTGCAGTGATTTGGGATGACAAAAGGGATGAAGACAAAAGTGAATGGTAGCTTCTCGAAATGAATGGAAAAAGGTGCATGATAAAGAGTTAATGACTTATCATTTATCAAATTTCTACACAATAACTATTCACACTGAAATTCATAATGCATATTTTGATCTCACACATACTATATATGTTGGTTTGATTTCATCGATGAATTTATAAATCGAAGCGATAAACAAATTCATTCCTTATAATTAGCAAGCGACACAGTTGTGGGTTGCATTGTATGAACAGAAGAGGATGAATTGGGAAAGTTATAGGAAAGAATTCAGATGGTTGAATGGTAGGAGTGTGCCTTATATTGATCATTAAAAAATATATATGACAATGATATGCCTCAATAGTTGGGTTGATGATCAAGTTGGGGAGAAATTGCAGTGCATATGGTTGTTACCTATGTGCTGAAGAGGATGCACTAAACATAGGTATTAGGTGCAGCAGCTCAGTAATAATCTCTTTCTATACATTTTTAACTTCATAGTGCACCTTTGAATTGTAACATCTATATTTTATATTTTAATTATGTTCAGGTTATTAGACACATGACACTGCGATTTTTTCACTTTTTTATAGGTGCATTTGTTCTCATCTATGTGGGCATATGGACATCATTTTTGCATGGAGGATGTCAATGATGGATACATGACATAAGGTTGTGGAATGGAATTCGAGTTCAACCAATGTAGTCGTGATAGCCACCACGATCAAAACCTAATACAAGGGACACTAGGTTACATCAGAAAGATACAAGAGATCATTGAAGTGGACTTCTCTCCATTCCAATGTGTTATTTTTAGGTGCAAGTGGTGGGACACCTTTGATCAGAATAATGTAAAGGAAGATCACGATAGTGGGTTGATATCTATCAACTTTAGAAAGATGTGGCATGAAAGTAGGGAGATTTATGTTTTCCCCAAACATTGCAACTAGGTGTTTTTTTACCTAGATGTGTTGGATAGGGATTGGTGGTTCGTATTAAGACATGACCATAGATCAAAACACATTTTTGAGAACAACAGTGTTATCATGCCAAGAGAGGGAGAAAATAAGGGTGATGACAACAGAGAGTGATATGTACTTATGTTATTTCATCATTTATACTATTGTTGTATGTTTTTGTTTTCTTTATTTTGCTAATTATATTGTGTTTTATTCGTCTTGTTGGCATTTTATATACTTGGTAAGATTCACAAACATTTTTATACATTTTTTCCAATGGACACATTTTTACACTTAAATCTAAGTATTTCCAATTGTGTAATTTATAATTTAAAAATTAAAATTTTAACATATTTGTTTAATTTGTTTAATTCTAATTTACAATAGACTTCTTCTATAGCCTTTGGATAGACATCGGGATGGATTAAAATATTGTACTTCTAAGCATGAGTTATCAATTTTGTACTCTTTTGTTGTAATTTTTTTACCCCAAACATATACTTCTAATACAAAACATTTTATAATCTAGATAATATAAAAGTCCATTTTGAATCCTAAAGGTGAGCACTCCATTAAGAATGCTTATTTATAACTATAATTTTTTAAGATACCAATCTAAATATACTCATTATCTCCTTTCTCAAATGACATTGTGAGTATCAATCTAAAATAACTCACAGAGTGAGAGAAAATGGAGAAGGAAAATCATATTTGTGTTATATATGTGTACTAAATGGCCTACTACAACCATCATCAAAAATTTTCAATATAGTAAAATAATCTCCCTTATTTTCACTATGCAACTGATATCTCCATAAATATAAATGTTAAAAACATGGTGTACAATATCTATGATAATAAGGATTCAAGGTGACAATCCTTCTCAAATAGGAAAATGAGAAGAATATCCTAAAAATGATAAAATATGGAATTTGGAAACGACATTGAAGATTTATTCTAGAAAGGTTCACAAGAGTACTCCGTGATTTCGATACAATAAGTTGATTCTTCCCTACTTGACATAAAATGGTTGAGATGAAAGAATTAAAGAGGAAATGTATAATTAGATGTTAGATACTTATTGGTTTATTAATTATTTCACATGTTTTTTCTTCGGATTTATATCAAAATCAATATAAATCATGTAGTGATAAATCTATGAGGATTTTAACAATGAAAAAATTGTGTATTAATATGTAAGATTAAACTTTTGACATGAGAGGTAAACTCATGTTTACTATATTTAAATTCTAATTCTTGCAACATTATGTAAACTAAAAAGAGCTCTTATGTGCATGTCTAAAATGTTGATTACATATTTTTACGAACCATAAGATAAACAAATGGGCTTACATGGATGCATGAGAGGTTTTATTTTTTCTTCATGGATAATGGAAAAGTTTTGACTTTTCTTTTCAATGGTAATTATAAATAATTGTTGGATTAATAAATATTTTATTGCTAAGAATTAAATGATAAATAGTATGATAGTGATTAAGAGACATTTGTTTGAATTTCTAATAGATTTGGTGATATGCTTTTCTTTCCTATTTAGATTATGTAAAATAAATAACTATTTTTATGTATCTATAAGTAAATTATTTAAAGTAGACATGTCTTTATCATTGTAAACATGATGTATTAGCTAAGAGAAATGTGAAAACATGAATTTTAGTGACTATCTCGTAATAAGTATGTGGATAAAATAATATTTCTTGAGTTCTTCATTAAGAAATAATCAAATATATTATTTGTCAAAAATTTAAATCTAATATAGTACAATTTGTATTTTTTAACCTCAATTATTATTTTTTTTTTTTTTTAAAAAGATAAATTTAAACCACAACATAAAATAAAGAACCAAAATAGCATCAAAATGTTATATCTTTATTACTAGAAAGAAGTTCATTTGTCTCTTTAAGGGAGAACTTTTAATAGAGCAAATCTCCAACTACCAGTAATTTCAAAAGCCTTATTTTACATTTCTTCCTCATCTTTAGAAAGAGAAATTTTTAATTTAAATTAGTAAGAGTTGATATAAATATTAAATTTTAATTGCTTGAAACTCACACAACTTTAGTGATAAATTAAATTTTATTAAAATATAATATTTTAAGCTATATTAAATCTAAATTAATCATAAAAAATTTTAACTTAATTTTTTTAAATTTAACAATAAATTCAATTTTATAAAGAAGTATAGATCCATCTTAACGACGGATCTACCAAGAGTTAAGATGGATCGAATCTCATTATAAGAAAATCTCTTTTTAGAATGCAAAACTTGAACAAAGATGTGCATGCCAAAAGATTTAATCTTTTTAGGTGCTTCATAAATTCTAGATTAGATGGATCTATAATGTGTTTTCTATCTCTATGTATAGACCCATGTGTAATTTTTCATTGTTTAAATTGTATTTTGAATAATTTATTATAATTAAATATTTATATTAAAAATTGAATGAGTTACACATTTTCGTCTTATTAAGAACTAACTAAATTACTTTTATCTTTAATTATTTTTTTTCCTTGTGAGTATCGAAATATTCTACTAATTAGGTTAGAATGAATATGTATGAACTAACTAAGCAATAGAAAAATATTTATGGTAATTTGACAATTATAGTTTCTACCATATTAAACTTTGTAATTTATAAAAATATCTTTGCATTTTTGTAAGTAAGTCATTTTTTATGTAAGTTCATATATAAAATTTTGATATAAGTTCACCAATATATAATCTATAATAAATATCATTTCATAAAAATAAACAGCATGATGATAACCATCTAACAAACATAAACATCATCTAAAATACACATTCAAATTTGCTAATATCATCTAATTATATACACCTCTAGCACATATAAATGTTATTAGCTAGCACACAAATCTAATAATCTAACAGAGCGTCGTCATCATGATCACATATAACAAAACACAAGCATTATAATCTAACATCATCACCACACACATTCTCAAATATACATCTCATGTCAAATAACTTCTATCGCATACACATTTATCTGCAAGCACATTAAATGAACATATCTAACATGACTTAACAATATACATATCAAGACCAACATATAAAGTAAGTACATCAATACGAATAAAAAAGTGCATCATATATATAATATATATATATATATATATATATATATATATATAATACAGTCAAATAACTGCATAAAGTCAAATAACTGCTATAAATATTTGATACAACAGTAGTAACGGCAGCCTGGTTTGTAGCAGAAGACGATGCATGGTCAACTGTCTCAACAGTCAAACTATGGCATGGAGGAGAAGGTGGTTGGTATACTCTCTGAGGAGAATCATGAGGTATTGGATGATCATGAGGTGAATGACGAGGAGGTGGAATACTACCAAAAGGATCACAGTCACCCTTATCATGATCTGATGGGGTAGTACGTTTGGGTGAAGATTGTGTATTTGATGCATGGCCATCCCAAGAGCTGGAGTACTACCAAAAGCATCACCACCCTAATCAGATATGATGCAGTAGTGTTGGGTGAAGACACATGTGTATCTGTTGCATGCCCATCCCTCCTCTTTGCCGAAAGCCTGGTATCTCTGACAATATGACGCATAAGGCTCATCATAACATGTGAGCAGTGCCTCAAGAGCTCTAGGAGCCTAGGATCTGCCCTAATGTTTTGAGTCATCGCAGGGCAGACTCCCTCCTCAACCAACATTCTAGAGATTCAGTTGCAGTACTCCATCCTGACTCTGACAGCAACCCTACATGGTTGCATGCCCATGCACACCTGCATCCAAGTATGTGCCTCAGCCATCGTGACCTCAACCATCTCCACATCGGCATCTGGTGAGGGAGGAGGCATGTCCACAACAAATGTGCCAATATCTACAAAATATATAGTACATAACAATAATTAGACAATTTCGTTAAACAAATTAAAGAATGTGTTAGAATAAATTTTATTATAATTAATTAAGACAATAAAATGAAACTAGATTAATTTAAAGAAAACACTAATATTACCTCTATCATTTTCAGGTTCATCTGGTGTAAACAGATGTTGGGAGACTTTCGCCAATCCATCCCCACGCAAGGACACAGCACCAAGACAAACATGTGGTCAACCTCACTAGCCAGTAGCCTCAGTGCTTCGATAGAAATCCTAGTTAGATACTCTGGTTGGCCCCTCTTAGGAATCATCTTACCCCACATGTCCATCTATACCTAAGTCATCGGCTTAGGAGAGAGATGGTCAAAAGTAGGCCTCGTCTCTTAAAGCATCTCAAAAAAATAAATAAAAAATCTCTAAAGTAAAAGGGAAGTTCGCCCTCCCATGTATCATAGAATGACATCTATCTAAAGCCATACAAAATAGCCACAAAAAAATGGCAGACCATTTGATACATTGTGGCATGTGCACCAAATAATTGACGTAAAATAAAAGAGGGAAACTAATGTGTTTCCATCACTAGTATAAAGTGCAATGGTACTCACTAATAGTGTGAGGAACCTAACTCTACTCCAAAAGAATTGATTCGTAGTTGTCCAACAAACACCTGAAAATACGTTGGATGCACTACATGATCCCCAATGTATCTTTGTGAGTAGACAGTCTAACTTGTTGTTTCAGCTCCACGAGGGACATTAGGGAACTACGGAAAACCCTCCCATCTCCTAGATAGGCCAGTGATAAAATAATTGTCCTCCTCAATGGGTTTATACCACTCATCCAGACCAACACGGAAAGCTTTTTGGTGGAAACCCCACCAACGGATCAACTGTGCCAACAACCTAGAGTGCCCCTTAAGGGATGTAGCCTCCTCATAGTACTTCAGGAGTCTTACAATCCTCAAGAGGCCTTGAGTTGTTACGGTAATATGGAGAGGCTCTAAATATTTCTCCCTCTCTTGTGCCTCCCATGGTCGGACCATATTGTATCGGTCCACCCTTTGCTCATGTTGTTGTTGTTCCTCCCTTTGTTGACGTCTTTGCATGATTGACATATAAAATACATCAGCCTCATACATAAAACATAATGTTTTTTTTATTAAATGAAAAATGCGTTTACAAATATGGACATGTAACTTTCAATTAAAAAAAAACATCATCGGTGCACCAAAAAAATAGGATTGCACTAGACATAGTGTGCCACAAAATTAGGAAAGCACTGACCATGGTGCATACATCAACTTGACGCACCACTTTCGATTCACAGACATACAAACACATTCATTATTTTTAATTTTCAACATGGTGCATCAACATAACATTTTGCACCGGTATATATCCATGACCTTTCCACACCAAAATGGAATGTTCAAGTTAATGAACACACTGAGCTATAATTTTTTAATATTATGCATGCAATGTGTTTGGTAAAAATAAACGCATCAGGAAGTAACTTTTACCAGATACACTGTCATAAAAATTATAACTTTCCCTGGTGTATTTCAATTTACCAAACGCATCGTCAAAACTAGAGTGTGTTAACCAAACATACTTATTTGCGGTGAACCCTATAAATTCACTGGGTGCACCGTAATCGGTGTGAGTCAAACCTGTTGAGCACACTGTGTAAGAAAACTAAATTCAAAAACAATGGATTTTGTTTACCTTATTTTCAATTCTACTCCGCTAAAAAAATAAATTAGAGAGAAACATAGACATTACCTAGAAATTTGCTCGTCATAGAGGCATGGTTGCCATGTAAATGAAAAAAACAAATTTGACAAACATTTGAGAAAATTTGAAAGCCACACAATGAGAAATGGACGAAAAGATGGAAACCAAGCAAAGCACTGACGACATTATGCTTCAAAGAGGCAAGAGTAACATCGGTGCTTGAGAGCTCTATAACACTGCAAATGGTAAAAATGAATTTTACAACTGGTATGTTTTTTTATTTAACCGTGCTCTAATGCGCTCGAGTAATCGCACCAGTGTGTACTATTTCCTAAGCACACCATTATTTTTTAAATTAAAAACCTTATAGCGGTGTACCTTGTTATTTATGCATCAGGTAATTTCAATACATGAATAGCACTAGTGCTTCATGGGAGTATAGCACCGAAATGGTGAAAATGAATTTTATGACCAACATTTTTTAATTTAGCTTTTGTTGGGTTGTGTTATATTCTTTCCACGACTAGCCACCCTAGTTAATTGGGGGTTAGAGGGGGGGCGAAGCCTCTCCTTCGTTGTCCCAATTGTGCAGTAGGGAGTCATGGGGGGGCAAGTAGCCCCCCTCTTCGCCCCAAGGAAAAAAATTTTAGACCCTATATTAGGTGGGTGGACCTACCTATGGTTTTGTGCATGGTTTTCGCACGTTTTTGGGCACGATGGTTTTCAATCAATGGTATTGGATGTTTCGGCATGTATTAATATGTATTGTAACATTGAAAGGAACATAATGAAAAATCAAGCTGGTAGTCCCGGTTTTGGGATCCGGGGGAAAAACTCTATGTATATGTGTTTTATGTGTTATGCTCTTGCATTGTTTATTTTCTGTGTTTTAAGAATTCGTATGCAGGTAATTTATGTACGGGGTTAAAGCCTACAACTTCTATTTGGTGCTATTAAGTAGCATACACACCGGTGCTCCTTATATAGGTGGAACACCATTGTCTTTATTTGTATAAAAAATAACCCTACAATGATGCACCTCTTTATATTAAGCATTCGGGCCTTCAATTAAATTTACAGTTCCGATGCATATAATATTATAAGTGCACTGTTATTTTTAAGTTAAAAATCCCACAACGGTGCACCATATTGTTTATGCACTGGGGTATTCATATACAGTTTTAGAACTGGGGCTTCATGAGAGTACATCACTGTACTGGGAAAAATGAATTTTAGGACTGGAATTTTTTAAATTTAACCCTTTTTTGGTGCTATTGAGTAGTATATGCATTGGTGCGCATTATGTACTTAGCACACCATTATGTTTTTATTTTTATAAAAAATTAACTCTGTCGCAGTGCACCATATTCTATTAATCACTTATGCGTATAATTGTATAACGCACCAGTGCATTAGTGAATTATATATACACCATTAAAAAAAAAAATCATGTCTAACTCCGCTAGTGGCCTCCACTACAAACAGATTTTTAGGCTATTTTTATAAGGGATTCCACAAAAACCTCCGCTAGAGGGTATTTTCCTTGTAGTGGGAACACCTCCGATATTGACTCAATCTGGATTGAGTTCACAAGAATGTCTCCTAATTCTCAAGGATTTGTTGGTTATATTTCCTAATTCTCAAGAATGTTTCATCTTTGTGGATTTATGTTGTTTCATTCATAGGTTGGGCATGCACTCCCAGTGGATTATTCCCGGGTTGGATTGAGGAAGATTTATGTGATTGTTTTCAATTTGAGAATGGTTTTACTGAGAATTTTGACGTGATGTTCTAGGATAGAATTTGGATCCTTATCCTTTCAGGCTCTTGCGAGGTTAGGTAGGTCCAGAGAGTCCAGATCTATCTCGTCACTTCCCTTAAGGGATGGAGATACAATGGGACCTAAAAAATTTGGGCCTTGAGAGATAGGATTGGTGAGAGATACCTAGGAATTTGGGGTGTTTTCGAGGGGGTTTGACTACCACAAAGTCCTTCATTTAAAGAGTTGGAGGAGTGCTCCATGGGGGGAGTTGAGTTTTCCAAGAAAGCAAAGGGGTCAAAGCTAATATTGAGTGTCAAATATTTACCAAGTTATGGAGGTGGCAAAGGTGGCTTAGGTCCAAGGTGTCATCTTAACGGCTTGACGACTTGATGAATCCCTAAGGGTCAAAATCTTGGTAATCATTAGGGGTGAGGTAGGGGCTAAGGGAGGGAAACTTTGGTAAATATCACAGCATCGACAATGAAATGGTATGTGCTTGTAATCTTGGGTTTGTTTCTGAAGTTCATCTTGGTAGTAAATATTAATGGATCCTAGGAGAGGCTCTGAGATATTCATATAAACACATATGTAAGCATAGGAAGTGTACATGGGCTATTTATGGCTTCATAAGCTTTAACAAAGTGCCCCAAGGTATTTCCATTTCCTACTAATATCTCCTCATCCCAAAATTCTCGATGCAACAAGTAAATTCTAATCCATATTGGGTTGTTGTGAAGCCTTCTTTATCTGGGATAAATATCTCTAAACACGTCCATAAAAAGAAATGGCCTTAAAAAACTCAAAAATAAAATTCCTCTTATTGAATTGAAACCAAGACCATATTGTAGTTCCCATCACCCTAATTCCAACGATGTGAATGGGACTCAAATTTGAGTTTGTATGCTCAAGTTATAATTGTTCAAAGTTATGGTCAAACTTGGACAACCGACAGTCACTAACGAGGCAACAATTTGGCAGAGTCACGGCACAGAAAATAGTGGTCAGAATGGGCGAATTTTTTGCCTCTTTAATTTGTCTAATATTCCTTATTTTCGGTAGAAAAATATTAACTATTATGTTATAATAAAACAAAAAATATATATTAATGGGTGGCAGGTTGCCACCCCCACCAACCAACCCATTATATATAACAAATATTAAAATATACAGTGGCAGGTGGTCAAACCCTGCCACCACATCACAGCCCACAACATATATATGTTTTCATTGAAACGGCGCCATAAAAAAAGGGGTCGGTGGGACATGAAATCATGTCAGTCGAGTGGCCAGCTCACCTCACACAGCGGCCTCACATCTAACCACAATAAACGGCACCAATTAAAACAAGACCGCACAGTTATCATAACGGTCACCACAATGTGCCATCACTATCAGCTAAACGATTTTGTCAAACTTTGTTAACCGCATGCCATTTTACAATTAAATGCAAAAACAATGTAACGAAGGGGCAGGCCCATGGGTTTGACCTTGGGACCTCTACCCAACAAACCATGCAACACATCATTCCTCCAGGGTGGTACTGTTGTAAAGTCTGCCCATACAACATATATCTAAACCTTAATCATTGCGCATTCGAGCAACAAAGGAGCGTCGAACTGAGGTCGAGCATGTGGAACTAGGTGCAAGGAGGAACCGTGTCGATCTGGGCACAAACATCGAGGTGGATATATTCTAGGGGAATATTCCATAGGAATATTCTCTCATGCAGTGAGGAATCTAAAAGATTCCCTAGAGGGCGGTTTTTCATAGTGACATAAATATGTCAACTTTATACTCAAAAGAACCAGAATTTCGTAAGGAACGCGATGGTTTGGTCCATTTCCTCATCTAATCAATAAAAAATTAGGCATCCAATAGTAAGTAATCTTTTCATAATCTTGTAGAATCTAAAAGATTCCCTTGGAGGCTGATTTTTTATAGAGGCAGAATGGTGCCGACTTTATAGTCATTTTTCACATAATTTCACAAGGAGCACAGTGGTTTGCTCAGAATTTCCATCCGAGCAGCGGATTTTTTGGCCATCTTAGGGAATGAATGTTTGGGGTAACCTTTGAGACTCCCAAGGGTCCATATTTCGATAGTGTCAGAAAGGGGCCAAGTTTATGGTTGTTTAACACGATTTCCCACCATGAATCCAGCGATGCAGTTCATTTCATCATCTAAGCTTTGCATTTTTCGGCCATTACCGAAAGTGGAGGTAAATGATGTGCCATGATTTTCTTTTGATTTGCTGAGATGATGATTTTATTTTCGAGATCCTTGATTCCATCATTTTTAAGGATACTTGTATGCCACATCAAGTGAGAATTTATTTGCTTGTCATGCTGAAAGAGGGCCCATTTGAGTGAGAATTCCTATAGGGAGAACGTCTCATGTAAAGACAAGTCATTTTGGTTGAGGGGATTTATCCTTGTAATGAAAAAGAATGTACTATGTAATCATCATCTTGCAGCATTTAATGAAGCGACCTCCCCACTCTTGACACCAGAGCTTGGAGATGTAACCCACACTGGGTGAACTTCGTTATCAATGTGTTTGTGTTCTTGATTTGATGGTTGCTATTATGTTTCATCTTCTTTCAATTATGCACATGTGACTTTCTATACTCTTTCATATGCAATTATGCTAACATCACATAAGTAAAAGATCTTGGTTAATTCTGGTAGCTGATGAGATTTGGATCAAGTTTGGCATCAGAGCGGTCTTCTCACTAATGTGAATTGTGGGTGTGAATGATTAAATGTGAAACAATAAGGGAAATGGAGAACAATAGAGATATCTAAGAGGACATCCTCATGATGGCACGCATGGTGGACATACTGTATGCCAATTATGAGGAGAGAGGAATCGGCGAAGGAAAGATCAGAGAATGATGCTCCATCTCCATCTTCTAATGAACATTATTCTTCTTCATTTTCTTCTCATCATTCGGATGAGGAGACAAATCAGAACCTTCAATCAGAGAATGTTGAATTAAGGAGACTCTACGAGAATAAAAAGAGGAGAAGCAGAGAGTGCAGCTTTAGTTACGAGCCACGAAAGAGGCCTTGGAAAAACCGGGGTGCAACGAAGGCTTAGCGAAGCAACCATTATCTATTTCAGAATCGACAGCTAAGGTTTCATCTTCACATGACGGTAAATTTTCTATTGGAAGCCTTGAGGGACAAATTTCAAGAACTGGCATGAGACTCCTTACCAAGATGGGGTATAAATGAGGAGGACTTAGTGTTAATGTCCAAGGAATGACTCAGGAACTGGCATGAGACTCCTTACCAAGATGTGATATAAAGGAGGAGGACTTAGTGTTAAAGGCCAAGGAATGACTTAGCCATTGGAGGTTGTACAATGTAATTTTGGGGTACAGTGAAGGAGAGTGCTCAAAGGAAGCAGAAGCTTCCAAGGAATTTTCGAAGCCGTCGGAGAAAGAGGATGATTAGGGCACATCACAATCATCCAATGACAGTGAACATTTCAGAGGAAGAGATAAGGAAATCTCTCATCACGAGGATGGCACCAGAGACAGTTAAGAGAGCTATTAAAAGTCTTAGTACCCTAAAGTTCATTTTGAATACAAGCATGTTAATGATGAACAAAAATCATGGCGTAGAAAACCATGTAGTTTTTGTGGTTTACATAACCATGTGGTTGCTGAGTGCTGGAAGAGAATGATAGAAAGGAAGAGGATGAGGTGTTAAAGGCCTTATCCACATGAGGGAAGGAAGCAAGTTAAGAAGTTCTGGAGGAAGGAGGCTTTTTTTAATCATTGCAACATATGTGGACATCAAGGAGCCATGTGTTGGAGGCTCCACTCAGGGCAGTGTCTCACAGAAAAAGCACACATGCAAGAACTAGTTGGAAAGGTTTTTCAACAAGCGAATGAGCTCTAGGATGATGGCCCATTCACCTTTATGAGTGAGAGATGGTTTTACTACATATAGTAGCTTGTCATGGCCACATTTTGTAAATCATTTGTTGTGAATAATTGTAAAAGTGATGATGTGTTTTCCATTACTTATTAAAGCAACGATGATGTTTTTGGAATTTCGTTGATAGTTGGGGTATCGGTTTCTATTATGATGTACACTTGACCAAAGAGTGTGTGTTATAAACTCTTGGAAAGTATGGGGATTCTTGGGTCATGATTAATCATGTAATTGAGCATGTAGTTTGTAAAGATCATACTACAAGTTTGCAGAGGATGCAGGTGTCATCTCATCACTTACGGCTCCAAAGAAAAAGGGTGATGGAGAAGGAAGTGTGGCATGCCTGAACACTTGTGGTGTAGATAATGTAACACAACAGTCGTAGATTATGTTCATGCTTTTGGAGGACCAAAATCTCCTTAGGGGGGAGGAATGATCCAAGTGGCACCATACACGTCTAGAAATAGAAATGACCTTCAAAAAGCTCAAAAATAAAAATACTCAGATTAGAGTGAGACTAGGACCAGATCATAGTGCCCATCACTTTGATTCCAACGGTGCAAATAAAGCTCAAATCCATGTTCGTACGCTCAAGTTATAGCTGGTCAAAGTTCTGGTCAAACTTGGCAAAGTGGCAGTCACTAACAAGGCAACAATTTGGTAGAGTCATGGGCCACGGAAAATGGTGGTCGGAAAAGGCAAATTTGTCTAATATCCCTTATTTTGTAGTGAAAAAAACAAAAAAAACAAAAAAACAAAAAAACAAAACAAAACAAAAACAAAAACAAAAACAAATAAAAACAAAAAAACAAAAAAACAAAAACAAAAACAAAAAAAACAAAAACAAAAAACAAAAATACAAAACAACAACAACAACAACAACAACAAAAACAACAAACAAAAACAAAAACAAAAACAAAAACAAAAAAACAAAACAAAACAAAAAAACAAAAACAAAAAAAAGCAAAAACAAAAACAACAACAACAAAAACAACAAAACAAAACAAAACAAAAACAAAAACAAAACAAACAAACAAACAAACAAACAAAAACAAAAACAAAAAAACAAACACACAAAAAACAAAATAAAACAAAACAAAAAACAAAAAACCAAGAAAACAAAGCAAAACAAAAGAACAAAACAAAACACAAAAAACTATTATGTTATAATAAAGACAAAAAATATATATTAAGGCGTGGCATGTTGCCACCCCTGCCAACCAACGCATTATATATAAAAAATATTAAAATATATGGTGGCAGGTGATCAAAGCCCGCCACCACATGAGAACCCACGACATATATACGTTGTCGTTGAAACAGTGCCATAAAAACCAAGACCGGCGGGACTTGAACCCACATCGGTTGGGTGACTGGCCCACCCCACACGGCAACCCCACATCCAACCACAACAAACGCTGCCAATTAAAACAAGACCGCATGGTTATCATAACAGTCACCATAATGTGCCATCACTATCCGCCAAACGATATCATCGAACTTTGTTAACCGCATGCCATTTTATAATTAAACGCCAAAATAGTGTAATGAATGGGGAGGCTTGCAGGTTTGACCGCAGGACCTCTGCCTAACAAACCATGCAACACATTGTTCCGCCAAGGTTGTGGTGTTGTAAAGTTCGCCCATACAACATAGATTTAAACCTTAATGATTGCCCATTCGAGCAACGGAGGAGCGTCGAGCCAAGGTCAAGCATGTGGAACCAGGTGCGAGGAGGAACCGCGCTCAGCCAAGCACGAATTTCGAGGCGAGTATATTCTAGGGGAATATTCTCTAATGTAGTGAGGAATCTAAAAGATTCCCTAAAGGGCAGTTTTTCACAGTGATAGAAATATGTCAACTTTATACTCAAAAGAACCAGAATTTTGTAGGGAATGTGATGGTGTGGTATGTTTCGTCATCTAACCAATAGAAATTCAAGCGTCCAACAACAAGAAATTTTGTGGAATCTAAAAGATTCCCTTGTAGGCTGATTTTTTACAGAGGCAAAATGATGTTGACTTTATAGTCATTTTTCATAGAATTTCGCAAGGAGCATAGTGATGTGCTCGGAATTTCCATCCGAGCAACAAATTCTTCAGCCATCTTCGGGAAGGAATGTTTGGGGGAATCTTCTAGATCCCTGAGGGTTCGGATTTCGACGGTGTTAGAAAGGGGCCAAGTTTATAGTCGTTTGAAACAATTTCATGCCACGAATTCAATGGTGCAATTCACTTCGTCAGTTGAGCTTTGTGTTTTCTATCCATTCCCAAAAGTGGAGGTAAATGATATAGTGATGCCATTCTTTTCTTTTGATTTGCTGAGATGATGATTTTGTTGTCAAGATCCTTGATTCCATCATGTTTAAGGATACTTGTATGCCACATCATGTGAGAATTTATTAGCTTTTCATGCTAAAGGAGGGCCCATTTGAGTGAGAGCTCCTATAGGGAGAATGTCTCGTGGAGAGACCTGCTATTCTGGTTGAGGGGATTTATCCTTGTAATGACAAAGAATGTACTATGTACTCATCATCATCTTGCAACATTTAATTAAGCGGCCACCACTCTTGACACCAGGGCCTGAAGACGTAACCCACACTGGGTGAACTTCATTATCAATGTGTTTTGTTCTTGATTTGATAGTCTTCACTATGTTTCATATTCTTTAAAGCATGCATATGTGGCTTTCTATACTCTTTCATCTGCAATTTTGCTAACATCATAGAAGTAAAAGATCTTGGTTTGTTAGGATAGCTAAAGAGATCTGGATCATTTCTCCATCCAGAATCAGAGACATAGTCTTGCAGAGTTGAAGAAGTAGGGGCCATTTTCAAAGATGTGAGTATAGTTTTTTATATTGGTAAAGATGACCATGAAGAACCTTGATATAGTCTTCTAGTTTCCATTTTTGTTGGATCCAATAGGATTGTGCTTTTTCTTGAAGGCCAAATTCTAAGGAATTTACCACTCAAGGCATCGTCTCTCATGTAATCAATGTATTTTCCAATGTGGGTTGAGTGAAATTCAAATTTTAGGTTCTTGGTTGCCTTAGGGAGGTAGCTACTCAAGATTTTGTAGCTGACAAATGAGGAGTGAGCAGAGTCTTTGCTTTTAGATGAATTGGCTTTTTGTTCTAGATTGAAGGTGATGTTGGGAAACTATAGTTTGGGAAATTGGTCCCAAGTCACTACCTTGCTATAGGACAGAGCTTTGCTTCCTTTTATAGGTCTTGCCATGGCTATGACGATGACAAAGCACATGGGTAGGATTGTGCAAAGCTAGGTTTTTGCAAATGAGAGCCCCCAAAAAAATTAAAACTGGAACGAAATATTAAAATAGAAAACAAATTGACATTGTGTATCTTTGGATTTCATATAAATGATTGTATCTTGGGAAAACATAAACCTTTTTCGAGTTAAATGAATTTTTTTTCCAATTGAACAATGTTTTAGATGGATTGGATTGGTTCTCCTAACCTCAAAATGCTCATAAATAGTAGAATCTAAAGTCCTTTGATGCATGTTGTCACATGGGTTCAAGATCACGATTAAAAACACAAGCAATTCCCTTATAGGAGCTTTGATACCATTAAAGTAAACATGCTATATCCACACAAGACAAACACCTTAAGGCAACCACTAACACAAACAGATCAAATATTGGTACACTGATATTTACAAGGTTAAAATACTCAAAATAGAGAAATAATCCATGACCTTGCACCATTGTGAGCACTTTAAGCAATATATTATTGAAGAAATAAAATAATTTGCATATGAATCTCTCATAGTCAATTATAGGCAAATGACCATCCATGATTTTTAAAATAGAGATCATGGACTAATCAGATGTTTAGCCATGGATTAAACACTGTTCGTATTGAGGAGAAGGTGAACCATTAATAGTGATTATTAGATCAAATAATTACAAAATCACTTTAAAGAAACACACTTTACACAAAGACACATTAAACTAATGCAAATTGAAAATAGTTTACATATGAATCTTTCACAATGAATTATAAGCAAATGACCCTTTGTGTTCTTTAAATAAAGATCATGGAGTAATCAAATGCTAATCCATGGATTAAACACCATTAGTATCGAAGAGAAGGTGAACCAATAATTTTGATCATTGGTTCAAGTAATTATAAAATCACTTTAAAGAAATACATTTTATCTAAAGACACATTAAACCAGGTTGAACTCCTAAATGTATTTAAATATCCTTAACATTAATTCAAGATCAGTTTAACATATAACTATCACATGTTATATTGGCGATTTAAACTTCGGTGGGGAAAGTGAAACACCTGCCTCTTCACCATTCCAATTATTATCCCTTGACACATTTTCAAAAAACAAAAAAACTTTTATAAAATACGAACTTGACAAATTTAATATTTAATAATATTTAATAATAAATAAAAAGGTGACAAAATAATCCAACCCCATTATGATTATAATTGTAAACATATAATAAATATTTTAAAAGTAAGGTCTAATTAATAATGAAAAGAATGCAAATGGTGGTAGGAGGGGGGGGCGAACGGATGCCTTATGGGCCAAGGAAGTCAAAGTTGCACAGTATTTGTGGGGCTTAAGATGCAAGACAAACAACGAAGTTGAAGCTTCTGCCCTCAACCAGGTGACTCAGTTAGCAAAACAAAATTAGATAACTTCTCTCACTGTTTTGGGAGACTCCCTCCTTATTCAACATTTGTTGAATGGCTTCGTCCGAGGGATAAAGCATTTGAAAGTCTTATCAAAAGAATTAGAAAAGCAGTGAAAGTGTTCTCTTCAATAGCATATTTCCATGTTCTATGTTCTCAAATGCAAACTTATGCACTAATGAAGGGTGTAAATTAAAATTGGGAGATTTAAAAATCAATCATCGAATTAGGCCATCTCCTATTCCTTAGAGCTAAATGGATTGGCATTGCATACTTATAAAGGATTACATTGCTAATCACTAATAGTATGACATGTAAATTGTGTTTTCTGGTAGGTTACTTTTATAAGGTATATACCTACAAAAATTTGTTTTCTATTGTTTGATTTGAAATCCCTACCAGAAAAATTGTAATTTTACTAGATAAAAAAACTCATGAATAAATTTTGAAGATATAATTATGTACTACCTAATATATTTATTGTAATCCAAACATAAAAGTGTATATAAATACAAAATTCTCTTTGATTAAAATAAATAATATATAATAAAAAAAAATATACTAAAATTCTATTTTTAATTGAAAAATAATAAATAAAAATGTTGTATCACCCTAAAAGAGGGAGAGGGTTGGATGGGAGATTTATCAATAAGTTAAACGCAATAGCTTTTCCCATCCTTTCCATTCTATGCTAGGGTTAAGCCATGAATATAATTTGATAATCTTTTAAACATGTTATTAGCTCATAAATTGATTGACGATGTGATTAATTGGTTTTTTAACATAAATAAATCTATTTTCCATCATTTCCATTCTATGCGAGGGTTATGCCATGAATATAATTTGATAATCTTTTAAACATGTTATTAGCTCATAAATTGATTGACGACATGATTAATTGGCTTTTTAACATAAATAAATCTGTAGTAGTTATAAAACGTGAAATAATTCATTTGCACTATATCATAGGGTTATGATGATTCAAGTATGGGCAAGTTTTGAAGCTTCGTTAGTGTTTTGATTATATCGTTAATCAACTTCCATAAAGTTTAATATAATATTTCAATAAGTTAATTTTTTTAATGTATTTTAATATTTTTCCCAGTTACATTGAAATTTTTAAGCCGATTTTTTGAACTACAAATTGTGGTTTATTTGGGAATCTGAAATGGTTTACAACATGCTCTACTCACAGAAGCTTCAAAACTCTAAAAATATTTTAATATTTTAAATATTTTTAATAAAATAGGAAATGCACAAATTTAATATTATTAGAGATGTTTATTAATTTATATTTGACCAAACTATGATTTAAGTTTTTTTTGGCAAAAGGTTTATTGGTTTATTT
This sequence comes from Pinus taeda, assembly GCA_000404065.3. Lineage (NCBI taxonomy): Eukaryota > Viridiplantae > Streptophyta > Pinopsida > Pinales > Pinaceae > Pinus > Pinus taeda. The sequence continues at coordinate 45,754 of APFE030369673.1, forward strand.
GGGAATTTTTGAGGATACAAATCCAATCATAAGTATGGGCTGCTGTGGCCTAGGCCATGTGCAATCTCCTTGGGTCGTGATTTCTCAAACCACAAATTAGTCCCATCAATTTACAAATAGTGGATCATAGATGCATGGGGGTCCTTTATGGCTTTGAAGGACAGATATAAATATATTATTCATTAAACATGGGCAAGGCTTATAATAATTATGTTGAAATGTATGCCCTCCTCCAAGGCATTAATTTGGCTTCACCCTCTTCAATCAAAATTCTTATCACTACATTAGAATCTAACAATACAACTCTATATCTCACTCTTGGAACTACTCCAACTTAGTCCAAGCTAAACCTCCTCCATAAGATAATCATGGAAATTTTATCCTTACTTCCCAAGCATCCAAGCTAAGCACATGCTTAGGGAATTTAATTTTATGGTTGGTAAATTGGTTAATCAAGCATTATTACTAGCCCTTGCAACAATACCAATTAATGTAATTGTGAGGGGGTATTAATCCCCTAGCCAATGAAGTCGAAATTTGAATTTATTGTTATTGGCTTGACAAGTCATGAATGATAGAAACGTGGAATTTATTTAGTATATGGAAAAGTCACAGGGGTTATTAAGTCGCAATGAGAGAGAGAGGATGTCCAATGTAGCATTGATTGTCCCAAGCCTTTAGAGAACAGGGCGGCGCATTTGACAACCAATTTGGAGAACAGGATGGCATACCGAGTGAAGAAATAGGAATTACTTGTGAAAGGGGTGTGGGTTGACCTTGAAAGGGCATCAACATGATGCTACCCCCCTCGTGCAAAAAAACCTAGTGGGAGATCTTTGAACCAAAACGTAATTGTGCTACAAAGCATTTGGAAGGACAAGGAAATTAAATTTCTAATAATTTATTTTCTATGTAGTTCAACCAATGATGGTTTCAAAGCATTGTGGATGTCATCTAGTTGTTGGGAGTTGGTAATTGTATTTCTCTATTTCTGAAATTGTAATATCTACTACAACTAACCAAGTATTCATAAATTTTGCATGCTAATTGACACAGGAAGCAATAAAGGAACAACAAGAATCTAGACAAAGTACTGGCATATACCAAGTGAAGCAATTCATATTGCAAGAATGGAAAAAAAAGGGGGAGAAGCACAAGCAAGGAATTAAGTGACAGGACAAGACGAGCAAACATTAATTACACTACTAAGCGGGAGAATGGATTGGTTATTAGTTGAAATTGATACATTAATAGGCATTTCATCTTTTCATCGTCAATAGATTCAATGGCTCAAAATGGTGATATATACACTTCAATAACAAATGCATAATGTATAGATCATGCAACTAAAAGGTTGTCAGGACCATTAGGTTTGGATCTACTCTACCAACTCAACACATACCACACTAGTTGGACTACCCAACTTAAACCAAGGGGCATTGATAGAGAATTTAATAATCATATGTGATCAAGAGCATATTTTGGTTTTATTACACAATGCCAGCAAAATATTGTAAATATTTAGGCATTTTCTACAAACGATATCCACACATATACTATTGGAACTTAATAGTAAGATGAAGGTCTAGAAATTTTGGTAATATTAGCATAGTTTTTGAAAATTTTGTCAAATTTTAGTACTTGAAAAATTGGATGTATTTCCCTACACATTTGCACAAGATTTTCTAATACATTATACAAAGTAATTGTTTAAAAAAATATAATAAATTAGGAACCATTACATAAATAGGTGTTTGATCCCCATTTGGTGTATATATAATATATATAAATATATATATATATATAATATAAAAATAGTGGAGAGGATATTTATTTAATATAAAAAATAGGTTTAAAATGAGGATTTTAGAATTAAAATTCATTTACATAACTAAAAACAAAGAAAAACAAATAAATTTATTGACAAACAAAATTTTTATGGTTGTAAATTTAAATAAAATTTTATCACAATTCACATATTTTTTAAGTTGTAATTGGAATGTTTGTAAATTTAAATAGAATCATATTATAATTCAAATGTTTTTTAAATTGTAACTGAAAAAATAAATATAGCAAAATTTTCTAGTTGAGACACACAATTGAATTACATCAAAAATAACTTACTTGCCCAAAATCTAAGGTAGATAAATCTAGATTAGAGATTGTCAAAACACCCAAAAAGAATGGTATTGACTAATTTTTCTAGATACTCACAAAAGCTACATTCCAACATTTCTTACAAGAGTATATTTGCACAAATTAGTTGCATGACAAGATACAAAAGTAATACATGATTAAGTTGGCTTGCGGTTCCAACTTCTTGTCACCATTACTTGAAATTATACAGAGGATTTTCTATTCTTCCCTACTTTTGTCTAGGCTTCATTTCAAGTAGTTGGAGTACTTTGTGATATTGCCATGCTTGAAATATCTTGGACCAGTTATTCTTCTTATTCTAGAGTTCCAACTTCTTTAGCTTGGTCTGTCTAAATTGCCATTGGTCGAGGGCCTAGCTTTCCTTGAGTTTGTTTCTCCAAATCATGAGGGATTGGATCTTTTGTCTCCAAACTTTAGGATACTTGTTTTGTTCATTTTCCTGAGAATTTGGATTTTATTAAGTCAAAGTGTATAAAAGTGGAAATTTATCATGCAAAATGATTTGGTGAACTTCTGTAGAGCCAATCCACTAGGTATATTTTCATTGTTGTGTTTCTTATTTTATTAGACCCTTTTAGGCATTGAGTTGTGATATAACATGTTTTAAACAAAGCCTACAACAAAAGCGGACTTCCTCATAATCTAATTTTTGGCTCCCATAAAAAAATTTACCAGTAAAAAAAAAATATTCTTGAAACCTTAAAACAAAATTCATTCCCACACAAAATTCTTGTGTATGTAGCTATACTACACCTTTGAGTTTCGCAAGAGGACAAAATGGAACTTTTTTTTATATGATCCAATGGTTTGACGAGTAGGTAAATCCCAAAGGAGAAGTGGGAGAATAGGATGCCTCACCTAAACAGATGTTCTGACCAAAACCTATATTAAACTATTGAAATATGGAGAACATGGCTTTATGCATAGACATGTGTTGCCCCAAAGTCATGGACCTAAGTTAAGAATCACAAATGTATCTTTGGTAGTGTCAAACTCAATAACAAAAAGGCCATTTGCATATAGGTTGATGAAAACTTATTGTTTGATCATTGTAATCCAATTTTTTTTAATCCATTCATGAAAATATGCTAGTTAATGCCTAAACCCATAAAAATAGTAAATCAAGTTACTAGAGTTGAGAAAATATACCTCTTCATCAACATCAAGCCCAATGGGAATGGGAATAGATGGAGTTTTGCGCACCAAAAAAGAGGGAGAGTGAGCAGAAGACTTTTGCAACATTGCATCTTTAAAATAAAAATATCTAGAAGCACCACTGATGAGATTAGACATAGGATGCATGTTACAAGGCACACTTGAGGGAGGGTCATGACCCATATCAACAATTGAAGAAATCACTAAAATTGTGTACAAACACAACAAGGAATACATGAGAGAGCTTGTGGTACAATAATTTCCCAAATGGCTCTGAAAAGATAATGCACTTGATAGATTTTCTAGCTAGGACCAAACTACAAAATAATGGAGAGCTTTATGGGTAAACCCCATGTAGAAAACACCTACAATGTTCACCCACAATGTTCCAAATGGACAGTATATTGCTTGGTTGGCCAACGAGTTCGCCAACAAATTGAGATATGGGAGTCTGTGTACAGATTAATATTATGGGACTAAAGATATACTTGATACAATTCCTTTAAAAATAGATTGTAACTTTAGATCTGAGGGAATGATGCCAAGGATTAGGTGCCTTATGATGTTATTGGAATATTCCACAATGACTAACTTGTGGATTGGTGATTTCTTGGCAAGATGGATACCCTGTAGTAATGCATATAACTCCACTTGGTTATTTGAAGTTGTGCCCAAACTCCACAAGTAATTTCATTCTATCCTCCACAATTGAATAATGCCCCCAGAAGAAGCACTTGCCACCATTTTAATGCATTTCATATATTAGCAATTGTTCTCAATTTATTAAGTTTATGATAGAATTTGTATACTTAAAAATAATATATCCTTGTATTATATATGTGTGTGCATGGGTGGGTGTGTTTAAAAATAGGAATTTTTTTTATATAATTTCAAATATCTTGCACACATATATAGGGTAAAATTCAAAATTTTATTGACCAGTTAAAAAGATACAACATATACAACCATAAGTGGCTTTTTTTACCTGTGGTTTTCCACTGGGAAACTAGACTAGCTGCAGAAAAGTATAGTTTTTGTCCAAAAATAACATATTACCGACAATGGCCAAGCCAAATCCTGAGGATGCTACTAGCATCAGTTTTATTAATGTAATACAAATATCTAATCTAATCAAAATTTCAACAACGTTGTCTATAAACCATATAGGCGAGAAACATAGGAATGTCCAAAAGAGAATCGTCGCTAACAAAAGTGTGAGATATGGAATTGATCATGTGGAAGTGGATATATCAATTGGAACTATTGGCATGCCTGGTGATGTTAGGCCCTTGCCTCGAGAAAGTGTGGCTTGAATTTGAGCTAGCTGAAGGGCCATGTCCCAGTACTCAAGAGACATATCTGAATGTTCAAACTATATATCATCAGGCTGGAGAGAGATCTCTCTCTTAGCCTCATTCCTCTCAACCTTAATATGCCATTACAATTCGATAGTGAAGAGATATTGACTCTACCGACCACAAGTATGACCAGGTTCAGGAACCCACTCAACAATGGAGGCCAAAATTTCAGCATCTGAGAATTCATCTTTATCAACCATGGCTTTTGCTACTACATGGTCTAAGTCCAATAAGATGTTGTTACAAGTCTGCATGTGAAATCGATGGGAAATAGAATGGGCATGCTTGCCCTCAACCTGGCTAGAAGGGCCTTTGTGGATTTTGGCTCCCTATTGAAGCGTGGTGTCCAAAATAGGAGGAAAAATAAGAGTGAAAGGGGTTGATGAGTGCCACCTAGGGGAGTTGAAACCTACGATGAGGTGAGGGAAGGGAGGAGATGGAGTTACTTTACCACATGGTGGGGAGGTAGAGAGAGACCAGAGTGAGGTGGCTTAAGCGGGTGGTCATGACATAAGATAAGAGATGAGGCAAACTCAATAGCCATGACACAAGGGATAACAACAAAGCAAGACATAAGCAAAGAATGAGAGGAAATGACCACCAAAATAATAGCTTTGCCAACACATTAGATGAAGAAACAAGTACATACATAAGTGGAGGAGAAAGCTACCTAAAGCCACACGTTATCGGACAAATTGACGCTTTGAATCAAGGACTGAGCAAGACCACTATGCTTAATGCTTAGGCACAGACTTGATACCATGACCTCAAGCCCCCCACACCACCTTTCTTCATTTTGTGACACCAATTCAGAGCCTCCGAGAACCACCAACCCTCCCACATCAATGAACCAACACCAAGTGGAGAAATTTGTGGGGGAGACCAAGTTGGGGGGGCTGGACCTATCCCCGAAAAGATGATAGAAACAACAAAGCTAATCAAGAAGGAAGTATGGGGAGTGCCAAGTTACCACTATAGAAGAGAGAAAATGGCATTCCAAACTTCCTTAGTGAACATAATGAATAGTTCAAGTCATTCTAAATCATTCATTAATTGATCCATCCTCCATAACAAATGCGACGTGGTGAAGTGTTTGGCAAGATTCATCATGAGAATATATGTGGAACATGTGGAGGGTGAGACATCCATGCCTCCCCTCTCCATTGAATGGGGTGACGATAGTGGGTTGATTCTCACTCTCTTATATCACATCTCTAAGCTCCTCGACATATTTCAACCCAATCAAAGATATAATGTATAATAATATTATTAGATGTAAAGATAATTGAAATTTATTTTAAATAAATTTAATGAAAAAAAACATAAGGAAGAAATTTTCATTCATTTAATATATATAAATTTATTAAATATTTGGAGTTTTTTAAATTATTTATTTGTTTTTTAAAATTAAAGAAATAATTTTTAAATATAATTAATAATAAAACTCTATAATAAACTAAAAACAAATTTAAAATCAATTTGATGGTCCCATTTAATTATGGTTGAGACTAAAAAGTTATGAGAATAATTAAAGGACATTCCATTTTTTAATTTAAATCATTAAAAAATACACATTTTTAAAAATTTGAATGATAATACTTAATATTTTGAGTAATGAATTAATGGTTGAAGAAACAATGGGTATAATGTTTAAAATGTTTGAAAAAGAATAATGTAAAAGTATTAATTATAAATTTTAAATATGATTTTTTTTTTTGTAATTTGGTAGGACCTTTGTTTTTATCCATAGGTATCATTTTGATCGAGGCGTGAAATGAACTGGTGCATTCACATCAAAGAATGTCTTAATAGAGGCAACCTATCAAACGTCTAATTCCAAGACCCCATCTTTTTATTTTTATATAATAATATCTATTTTTTTTATTCAGTTAAAGATTTTCATTTATATAAAAATATTATTTCTCTACTCATTATTTTTCAAAATCCTATCAGCCTCTTACCAAATTTGTAAGCCAATAAGTAGGCATCAAAAATGATTACATAATGCTAAAAGCAATTGGCAACCGCACAAGGACAAATGAACACAACGAAAAACCATCAGATGATTAGACGAAAATGAGATCATTATAAATAGAACGACCAGTGGAGGATTCTTCGATCATGAGCTAACGGGGTAGCAAAGTCCGGAATTTGCAAATAAAAAATACTTATAAATTAATAAATTAAAAAAATAAATTTAAATCCTAATATCTACTTGAAAAATTATAAAATTGTATATACTAAAAAACTTAATTATTAAAATTTAAATCTTTAAGTTTTAAGTTTTAAAAGGTTGTATGATATTAAAAATAATATTTTTTGAAATTTTGAAATCATAAAATAGATATTTTTGAGCAAGATTATATATATATATAAGTATATTTAAAAAAATTTTTTAAAAAAAAGGTATAATTTAGAAATTTTTAATATGAATGTTTTATTTAAATATAATTGTATTTATTATGTTTTTAAGTTGAGGAAAGTTTATATCACATTAAATGTAAAAATAGTTACATCGAGTATAGTTCAATTAAGATATTTTACCAGACAGAAAATACTACTAGTTTTTTACTAGATTTTTAGGCCAATAGGTAGGTGCCAAAAATGATTACATAATGCCAAAAGGAGTCGGCAATCCAAAACGGAAATGAACACTAAACAAAAAACCATTAAGATGATTACACAAAAAAGAGTCATTATTAATATGATGAAATTACCAATGGAGGATTCTCTAGTTGTGAGCTAGGGGGTAGCAGAGGCTGGAATTTTCAATGTACATGCTTTTCCATATGGGCCAATCGGTCTTCCAAATAATTCAAGTTTTCATGCATGCGCCATTGTCCCATTCGCAAACTAGTCAATTTGTCTTGCATATGTCACTAATTCCTTTGAAGGTCATTCATGAAGGAAATAATTGCATTTCAGTCATCATGCCTCTATTTGAGAAGTTGTTCCAAAAGTGTTTTAAGTTGTCTACGCTGGCAGCAAGCTTTTTCCAAACCAATAGCATGCTCCTAGAAGCTACGTGAGTGGGTTGGGTGAGAGGTTGTTGCCTCTCCCTAGGCTAGAGCCTTAGGGCAGAAACAACTTGACTAACCCCTCTCACCAACCCCTGGAAGAAACCGGCCAAACTAACGTGCCATAGTGTAATTCTCCAAGGCGTGGGTAAACCCAAGCTTGGGGTGGCCACAGACAAGCCATAGGGGAAGAGTCTCCCACATCACCTAAGAAAAGAACCTCCTCAGAATATATAGAACACCTAGAAATTCACGAGACTGCAACTGACCATAGTTTCAAAGAAGGATAGAGAATTGGAAACCCTCAGTCCACAGGTAAGAAAAACATAGTGCTAATAGTGTCCCTCCCCTTAGATGAGAGCTAGGCTGCCAAATGTAGTAAGGGTTAGCATGAAGTCCAATGCCTTGCAACTTATCTCTCAAGCCAGACTCCCGAAACAAAAACCAATACAGGGGGTACCAAACATAGAAGGGTAGGCCTAATGCAACATGAAATGTAAAACACCAAATAAATCTAGAGGGATCGAAATTCAAAATTAAGCAACATAACTTAATAATTGGAAATGGAAGTCAGACCAAACAAAGATTTCAAGTTACCGCATAAGCAAAATGAGAGAAAGGAGGTGGGATTAATTACAGGTCTACTTCATAAAGATAAACCAATGTTCATTCCCCTTCTACACCCAATTGTTGTTGAGAGTTCAAGGTTTCCCATATACCAGGGTCTCAGATTGCATAGTCATGCGCTCGGCCACCATAGAATTGCTTGAGCACACCCCTGAGAAAATGAACTGCTTTCACAGCTATCGAACACCAGACATACAGGGTCACAATAAGGCTAACCTTGCCACCTCCTTAGCTCTCAAGCCTCTAGCATCAACCACCAGTTACATGGAAAAAACACCAAATTTCTCTCTACACCCACCATTCAATAAGATGTATGTTGCATGTATATTGTACGGGGTATGCCACGTCACGCCCTCTTTACAAGCCTTGGGATTCATTGGGGTGGTTGGCATCCCCCGTCCCCACCATGTATGTGTTCATCCACCCCCATCGAGGCACATTAATGTCTAACTTCATCATAATCTTAAAACTGAATTATTATAATCATAAACTACTCTAATTTTAATAATTATATGTGTGTGTGCACATGCACTCAATATGGTAAATAACCTAAACCAAATATAACCTATAACAAATATCAATGATACTATAATAGGAAAGAAAGGCAACAAATGAATAATAATCTATTGAATTGGAAGCTTTGTACATGTTTAGAAAAATATTTATGACAATCTCTAGTGTTCTTTCTTATTCACTGTTGTAGTAGAGCATGAAGGGTTTGTGTAAGGATTTCAATTCACCATAACCACCAGCAGTAGCAAGAGGAGAAGCAAAAGGGTAAATAGAAAAGAAGGTGAAGGAAGAAGAATGGCACATAAAAGGGGTTTGAAGGTTGAAGAGGTGGCCGATGATGAAGTCGTGATGACATTACAAGTTGTTCTCTTGCAGACAGTTTTACTTAAAAGTTTCATCCCATAACCATGGAGTGCCCAAAGGTATGAAGATACTCAAAATTGCTTGCATTTGAACAAAATGACACTCGATTGTATTTACGAGAGTTAGGATTAAGGCGCAGCTTTCTGAAAATTTTGGTCTTTGTGCTACAAACTAAGTAAATTATGTGTAAAGTAACGCACATGTTGTGGTGTCGAACTT